>JANHFT010010313.1:20795-33716 GCA_032467955.1 Pseudoxenodon macrops | reverse complement strand
CCCCCCCCCCCTTATGCTGTTTATTTTTTTAGAAGCTAATAATTTCCCCCCTCCTTTTCTGAGTCAAACCATTAATGGTTTGAAAAACTGGGCATATCGTGGCCAATCAAAAGGAGGTTGGGACTGGATTATTTAATAACTCATCAAATATCCCACATCAGCTTTCAAAAGTCCTATTAGCCTAGATCTACTATGATTGATTTATCTTGAGATCTGTGATAATTGGAAATCCAGGTTCAGATACTTCAAGTTACTATCCCCTCAGCCTGATTTACTTCATAGCGGTTTTGTTGGGGGTGGTGGTAAATTGAGAGATTGCTCCAAGATATAAATGTAATGAGTGAAAGTTTGCTGTTTACTTCTGTGTGATATAAAAGTTCAAATTAACTTCCTTACTGGCCCGGAGGAGCACTTTACAGGTCATCCTTTTTCTTTTGACTGCACAGAAGGAAATGCTATCTTTTAAACTAACTCTTAGATCTTGCTAGTTCTTTCATCCCTGTTTTCTCATAAAAAATGGTGAACACCTTAGCTACTCTGTTCTGTAATTCCAATTTGAAAATTTCACAATGAAAAGTGCAAATCAGGTAGATATTACGTAGGTTACTAGAGTTTATTTGTATCATATAGAATGAACACCATACATCTTAGAAAACTCTTTGAAATTGACTTTGGCGTTTCAGTGAGACAAGAGCAGATGAAAAGGTTTTAAAAAGTACATGTTAGATTTATATACAGGCTTCCTTCTGGGTGCTCAAAGCAGTGTATGTGACGTTTCTTCTAACTACTCTCTATGGTGACCAATGAGCATATGGTAGATCTAGTTACCGACAAGGCTCTGGAGGTTGTTCCAGGGACCACCTTGTAGATACCTGGGGTCAAGACTCTACTAGTGAGATTGAACCTTAGGTATCAGGTAGGATCGCTGCTGTTATACTCCCATATACAGTAACAGCACTATTTGTCAAAATGCAATGACAAATTTCCAGGTATAATTCGAGCTGCTTGTTGTCACTAAAATCCTATATGACATAGGACTGTGTTGTTTAATGGACCAGATGGGTATCTGCCCAACCAGATGGGTATCTGCCCAACCACATGGTCCAGTAGGTTGGACATGCATCAAGCTCCTTGCTTGAAGAAATGTTACCTGTCAGGATCCAAGGAGCATGATTTTTCCATTACAGTACCTGCCCTCTGGAACAATTTTCCCTCCTATGTTCTATTGGTCCCAACCCTGTTGTATCTTTGAAAGGCACTAAACTTTGGTTCTTTCTTTGGGTCTGTGGGCCAAAATGATTATAGTTTCTACCCAGAGTGGTGTAGATTCAATTGGGCTTCCAGATTGTCTCTTAAATTATGTTTATGTTGTTTTCATTTATTCTGATTTTTCATTTGTTTATTGTATGCTGCTGGAGTCATCATTATTCAAATCCACTTACATTTGTTAAGTAAAGAAATAAATACGGTAGTCACTATGGCAATTTAGACAGAGAGTAGCTGGCCTAAAATTGATGGATCTAAACTTTAATATGGGTATGGATATAGTCAAATAATGTATTCTCCCCCTACTAATTGGTTATTTAAAAAAATAGAGAAAAAGTGTGTGTGTATGTAATATTAGTATTTAAATCTGAAATCAAAGTTGTTCCCTTCCTTTAATACCAGTATTGAGTGGTGATCGATAATGCACTATAGACACTGGAAATGAGCTTCCAAATATTTTATTGCATACAAAGCATGGATATTTTTCCAGCTTTGCATTTGTGACTTACAAGTCTGCCTTAATTTTATGGAGCAGTGTAAAAGTGAACATTTATTAGTTTTCGATTAAGGAAAATAGTTTTATGAGTGAACAAACTGTAAAAGAGTTATTGTAGTTTATATGACTAATTGCTATGGGCAATATGGTTTCAGTTTAGGTCTAAAGTACCATTTATTTATTTATTAATCAAATGTACACAGATGCCCATCTCACTGAAGGTGACTTTGGGCAGCTATATATATTTGGTTAATAAATAAATAATAAAATCTAAAACACAAACCATATTTAAGGAAGGATTAAAAATGTCCCCAGGAATTTAATTTCAGGGAAAGGGAAAATATTTCATAAGTTGAGCACCATAGCAGAGAAGGCATGTCTCTTGTGACCTACCAAATGAAGCCCCCTACCATAGCTTAATGGTAGTTACAACATGCCAACTCTTCCTAATCCAGTGGAACAGGCTGATGTAACCAGGAGGATGCAGTCCCTCAGATTAACCATTCCTATCTCATGAAGGGCTTTAAATGTTAAAAGTGGCACATTGAATTGGACCTGGCAGCCAGTGCAGCTTTTGATACAGAGGTGTAACATACACTGCTTTAGAAGCACACATAACTGCCCCCACCTCTGCATTCTATGCCAACTGATATTTCCTGTCAGGGTTCTGTGCAAACTGCCAACTCTTCAAGGACAGACTGATGTAGATAGTGCATTGTAGTCATTTAATCTGGAGGTGCCCGGGGCATGAGTCTCATTACAATAAGAAAAAAAAATAGATATCTCTTTGTTCAGCTAAAATAAAAATACCAACTTCCATCTCTAATAGTCATAGATGAAGACTGTAAGAGATTATAATTAAGGATGAAATATTTGTTAACTTGATTATATGAATTGCAAATTGGCATTCTAGAGAGCTGTGAAATATATATATATATATATATAGGAATATAAGTTTCAAATTTAACAGAATCACACATAACCATAATTCTGAGGAAAGCAATGAGGCAAAATATGTAAATCTCTCACAATTTATCTCCTGGCAGGTATTGTTTTACTTATGCACTTTGGAAGTCATGTTTTAAAGGAACATATTTTTCAGTAATTGTGACCTTCTAGAGCCGTGATGGTGAACCTATGGCACCTGTGCCACAAATGACACCCAGTGCCCTCTCTGTGGGCACATGAGCCGTCACCCTACTTCAGCTCCACCATGTATGTGCGTGTGCCTCCTGCCGGCCAGCTGGTCATTGGGTCTCTGCCACTACATGCATGCACGCATGTAGGGGGAGGTTACACGCAGATGCACATGGCATTTTGGAGGTTTGGGCATGCACGCATTTGCGCGGCTTTGGGCACTTGCTCCGGAAAAGGTTAGCCATCAGTGATCTAGAGTAATGAAATGGATACATTGCTAATTTTTAATGCCTCCAGGTGACATAGGAATCTGTATTTTTAATTGTAATCTTAATAAACTAGATAGTAAAAGAATTTTGGATGAGAATATTCTTTTTTTAACAATCAACTTCTCTCTTTATTTTTAAGAATATAAAAGTGGAAATGGCAATTCATAGTTGTCCAACAAATGCCTATCTACTTCAAAAATGCCAAAATAATAATTTTGGTTTTGGGGAACCATTTTAAATAGGTTTATTTAAAAATTGTTTTTGAAGAAAATGCAGGCTATGTAAAAAAAATATACCCCCAAAATGAGCTTGGAGCTCCTTGAGGAAAAATAGCAGTAGGTAAATATTAGTGACAGTTCATAAAATTTGAAGCTAAATCATTGCCATTTTTCAAAAGATGGATACTTACAATTTATAATTTCATTTTTAATTGTCACATTCACCTTTTATTAACTATAATTCCATGTCACCTCACTTTTTTTAAATATTCATTGAAATTTGGAAGAACATTTAAACATATTGCAATGAATATGTATTAACTAAGACTATTGTGAGAAACCTGGATTGATGGATTTGAATTTCATGGTCTGGGTTTTCTCTAGTCTCAATGTTTTTGAAGCCTATATTATTTTAATTTTTTTTTGACCAACCTGAGAGCATTGCTGCTTTCTTGCCTGATTCACAATAGTGAGATTTCCATGTTGGTGTCCATATAAGGTTTCTTCAGTCTTTATTTTTTTCTGTGCAGTCTCTACTGTTTCCAATTTGGAACCTTGTGATATATTGCTTCTAAGGTGATAATTTCTGAGTCTATGAAGCCTTTGGGTGTCTTTCAGTTCTCCTGAACTCATTCTGTCTCCTAGACCATTCATGTGGTCTCTTTTAACTGGTTACTAGGTAGAGTATTGATGTATCTGCTGTGGGCCACCTCTAACCTATCTATGTGATAGCTCAATGCCAGTTGCATCTTTGTCTTCTATTGGGCTCTTTGGCCATTAGTCTTTGGCTTGTTCTTTAGTACCTGGTCTCTTTGACCTGCTTCAGCTTGCCTCTCCCGTACTTGGTATGACTTCTTAGGCTGTGCTGGGCTAATAAAGTTTAGTCTCCTCTTGGCTGCTGCTGACTAGTTGTGTAACCCAGCTGCCTACTACCAGTAAGAGGGATTGTTGAATACCTGTTGGTTAAGCAGGAATATAGTTGTCCATATTTAGTTTATTTTAGTAGATTATAGTAAAATATATGAACATGTAGACTTTTCATACAAAAGTTCTTCAAGTTTCTTATAGCTAAGAGTAAGTCTTCTGATTTAAAAAAAAGTTTTTTAAAGAAAATGCTTCTCTACTAAGCTTAGGAATTAATTAATTAACCTGTATTAACTATAATGCCACAAGTAATGGCATTATACTAGTAATACTTAAATTTGTGTTCAATAAAAGGTAAAGTGTACAAATTCTGGACCTTTGCTTGGCCAGCTACCAAAGAACGACTTAATCAAATTTATTCAGAAAATGATAGCTCAAATGTTAGGCAAAATTTTGATATTACCTGCTAAATTCCTGAAGATAATATTAAACTGGCCTAACAAAAGATCCAGTGATATTTCAGCACTGTAATAAATGAAATATGAAATAGAGATAGGTTTAGTGTTAGAGTCTCTTACAAGTGGATAACTGGAATTCAGACTTAAAAGGTTTATAGCGTAGTGTTGCAAATCCATTGTTTTATTATTCATTTATCATAGTCAACTCTCAATTTATAATAACAATGTCTAGCATGATGTTTGGTGATGATATATAACAAATGAGTGGGCTATATTTCATAGGATAAGTTTTTCATGAAGTAGAATGATAATCACATATCCTGTTCTTTGAGAACCTACTATTCAGTGTTAATGTTAAACAACTTCTCAGGCACAAAATCTATGCTGAATTCCTTCAGATTCGCCATGCAAAATTAGCGTCATTCAAAATACAACGAAGTCTACATTTAATGATATCTATTTATATATGTCCCTGAACATTTCCTTGGCAAAGGCAATCCAGTTTTTGGAGTGCTGTTCCTGCTACCAATAGTAAACTACTTCAAGATGTGTTTTTATTTTTACACTATAAAACTGAAGTTGCTAGAAGTATTTTTTTAATTAAAAGAAAAAAAAACTTAATAGTGTAAACTGGAAAAAAATGTATACAAAGGAACATAGAAACATATGGTTTTGAAATGTTTTTGGTTCTTTCACTTGTTACTTGGCATTAAAATCTAAATTCATGCAGATGTTCATTATTTAGGGAGCTATGTGGTGAGTTATTAACCTTCTTTGGTTTTAATAACAACTGATTGGAATTGCTTTGAGTAGGGACTCAAAGCCTTACATGTAAAACTTGCAAATGATAATTAATGTAGCTAATGAAAATATTTTTCCAACATTTTGATCCATCCATTAATACAATTTCATTAAACTGGACAGTCTTGATTAACAGTATCCTTGGACCAGGATTTAAACAGGATTATGGTAAAAATGGCAGCTTTTGAAACTGTATAATAATGAGTAATTCATAATAGTTATTGTTTAAAGTATTATATTTGTTTAATATAATACTTTATATTAAAGTATTAAATACTTGGTAAGATGTTAATGGACACCTTGGTGTCACTTAGAGGTTAATAAAACTGATTTCCCCCCCTTTCTCTACCCCCAAAAAACTAGTGAAAAGAAAAACATGCGAGTACATAGATATCAAATTTCTACCTCAGATAATTTGGTCACTATGTGACCTTATTAAATGCATAATAATAAAAAGCAACTTTGGATGTAATATTCTATTCATGTTTACAATAATTTATTGTAATTTAAAGTAACCAAGCATCTTGATCACTGAACATTTTTAATAATAATTCCAATCTTTTAAATAGGTCAATTATATGTAAGTGATTTTCATAGTGTAATTTTGGTTCAATAAAAGCTAAATAACCATATTACCTGGAATACAATTAGCATAATTAGAAATAACAATCAAACCAATTGCCTCAAGATACGGAGGATTCTCCATGAAAAGTGTTTAAACAGAGGCTAGGTAGTCATGTAATAACATATTGTCAGGTGCAAAAGACCATATGTGAAGTTTGAATTAATCTATGCCCAAGAATCTTCTCAACTAATACTGTAGTTGACATTTGCTTAGAGTTAGATAAGGGCCAATGGCACTCAAGGTGAGTCAGTTTGCTTGTGGCTACATAACAATTCTAGGCTGATCCCACTTCTCTCTCCACTCCCAGGTTCTTCCATTTCTTCTTTTACAGTTATAGAGTTGTAGTGGTGCAGTGGTTAGAATGCAGTACTGCAGGCTACTTCTGCTGACTGCCGGCTGGCTGCAATTTGCAATTTTGAATCTCACCAGGCTCAAGGTTGACTCAGCCTATTGGTAGGGGCAATAAGCTGAGTCTGTAAACTGTTTAAAGAGGGCTGTAAAGCACTGTGAAGCTGTATATGTCTAAGTGCTACGGTATTGCTACTGCTATAGCTTCTTTCTCTCATGTGGATGCTACACCTAGCAAGATATTGAAGCACTTTAAGGTTCCTTTCAAAATGCTTGAAATTTCAAAACTTCAAATTAATTGTGAACTAATATACCTGTCATATGCATAGTGTATAAGAAAATACTGTGAAATGATTGGGGAATTTGGCCTTCAGTTGTTTCCTCTAGTAGAGACAAACAGTTGTATTTACAACTTTTTATTCAGGTGTGTATCTCTTGTCTTTTGAATATTTGATGAGAGATAAATTTAGGAAAATTGGAGCTAGTACATAGACATTTAAGGCATACAGCAGATTTAATAATTTATTTCTAGTCTCAGTTACTGGAAACACTTGGGTAGTCATACAGACTGGGGGGAAAATCAGCGTGCAATGTTCAGTGATTATTCTCAGAAACGAATGTCAAATTGTTTTGATTCAGGAACTGCAGATTTTTCAAAACTAATCAGTTTTTTCAATTTTTAATGAAGTAATTTTTATAAGATTGGAGATATTTTAAGGCAGCAGAAGTCAATTTCTTTATCTGTGTATCAAATTTACGTGACCACCCACAAGAAGTGACTCTGGACAGCATACAACAAAAAACGTATAAAACAGTAAATATGTCAAACAGAGTAGTATTAAAAAACAACTACACACACATTTGATCAACAAGGGTGCTGTCTCACCAGAGATCCCACAGGCCTAATGCTAAAGCCAGATTTTGAGGAACTTTCAGAAATAAGGAGAAATTAAGATGACCTACCGGTAACTTCAGGGAAGAAAATGTTTCATAAGTTAAGTGCCACAGCATAGAAGGCCTGCCTTCCTTGGGCCTGTCAGGCATAGTTCTCTGACAGGCGGCATCTGGAGCATACCTCTCTTGCCATATATGATGGGATAAAAATGGTTCATCATTTCTGAATATCAGATTTGATATGGGAAAACAATGTTTTACTGCATATGAGTACAATTCATTTTCAGGAAAACAGCCTTTGCTAGTCAGGTGCCCTTTAGATATATTTGAGCTAAATTTTTAGAAATGTTGAACAAATATGGATTTGCAATTCTAGGAACTTCAATCTCAACCTAGATTAGGTGGAGTTTGTGAATAGGGTTACAAGCATAATTTCCCCCCCATTCAGAACCATAGGGAGCTGATTTAGCTGCTACTTGATTGCCTCTGGCACATGCAGGTGATTTATTTTTCGTTACCTAGGAGTCATGTAAAAGATAGATCTCTTCTAGCTTAAATTTAACTAAAAAATGTTTATATGGAACTAAGAGCCATCACTATGTACCCGTTTAGTGGTAAGCAAATAAAAAAAAAGAATTTGTCCCTCATTATTCAATGATTATTTGGCAATAACTGTATAAAAATTGTAGGATTGTTCATGTACAGTCTGTAATGCAGCACCCTCACAACTTTGGAAATTTTCATTTTTCTCTATTGTGGAATATAATTATTCATAAAGTCATATTTGCCAAAAAAGAGAGTAGTGTAAATAATTGAATGTAAAGGATTGAATAAAAATAAATATTCTTCTACATTCCTTAGAAATTTTGCTTTATGAAGTTTCATGTAATGTGCTTGGTAATTAAATGGAAGGAAATGAGATTTGACAATAGATTTTGTAAGTGTAAAACATTTTTTGAAATTTTTAATGGATTGGGTCTTACACATTGGTTTTGTAAAACAATTGTCACTGTATCTTTGCTCATACGTGGTTTTTCATTATGAATTCTGTTTTACTTTCAAATTACTTGGCTATATATTTTTAGTTATTAAAAATACATATTTTATTATAATATTTTATACTCTTGAGTATTCTAAGAACCAATTATCAGAAGGATTTGGTTTATCCTATTATTCAGAAGGATTGAATAAAATATTCTTAATAAATACTCCTTCATTTAAAAAAAAGATATAGAAATAGCAGAATTTATAAAATTTTGAGCATACATATTATGTTAAACAATGCCAATATTTATAACTATGGTTTGTTCAAACTAAATCAAGATATTGTGTGTCTTGAAGATGACCAAAGTAACCATAGCTTGTTTTGGAACTTTGTGGTTTGTTTTCTTTTTAGCAGAGTATTGAGACAATGCCAATTAGCCTGCAGGCACCTGTGTTAGAGGTTTGATGTCTCAACAAAGTATGTTTTATTCATCATATTACAGTTTTCAAATTTCAGTCTTAGGGGACTCTACAAAACAGTCTGTTATGTTATGCCTGCTGTTCTAAGGAAACAAAAGTCTGGCCTGATGCACAAAAGTTGAAAGTGTTGCCTGTTGCACAATCTTACTATGCAACATTCCTAATGTAGCGATTTAATCGAAGTAGAATTATTTAAGTTCATGGTTTTCTTTTTTTTAACGTTGATTACATTCTATCAGGTTGATCTTCTAGGTGTATGAGTTGTGGTACAAAAAAGATGATTATATTTAGGATCTGTGATATCATTATGATTTAAGGATAAAATATGTTTAAAAAAGCATTTCCCCAAATCATGGCTTAATTGTTCTTCACTCAGCACACTGCCCCCTCTTTTCCTTGAATGTGATTGATTAATTTCAATAATGTGCTGTTCTCAGAAGGAATGAAAATGACATCTGTCTAGAAAAGAGTGCTAATATGTCTGATAAGCAGGAAGCCATTTAACATTTTCTACAATTGCCTTGGACACTTACTTGGCAGGAAAGGTCAAGCAAGTCTAGAGTTGGTAGAATTGCAATACTTTTGAAACTACTCTGTGTGTTTAGTCACTGAGGAACCACTTGGGACATGTTTGGATAGATGCTCCCAACTCCACCTGAGAATCTAGTAGATAAGTTTATCTCCTTGTGAAAATATCCTACTTGAATTGAGTAATAATATTCATAAAAGTATTTTCTGCTACATTTTTCTCTTAAATCTTTTCACTTAAGCTGAAGAGTTGGTAAATGAACTGTTTGCATAGGTTTGTATTAATGCTCTTGCACATTTATTTATTAAGAGATTTATCTATACAGTGTCTGCCAATGATTAATTCCAGGGCACATCACATTTAAACAGAACATACAGTGTAATACATCAATAATTATAAGGGAGACATAATGCTATAAATCTCCCCCCTCCTGGTTGGTATTATCTGTGCATATCTGTTCTGAGGTGTGGAATTAATGATTGATTTATTAATTGCTGTCAAGTTGGTGTCAACTTTTAGTGACCACACAGATAGAATTTCTGCATGATGATCTGAACCTTGATTCTTCAGATCTTCCAGTGATTCACACTAACTTTAACTGAGCCCATCCTCCTTCCTACTGGTTGTTGTCTTCTTCTTTTTCCTTCCACCTTTCCCAGCATCAGTGCTTTCTCCAGAGAGCTTCTCTCCTTAGTTCTAGCTTGCTTCTCTCCTTGATTAGTTTTCATCCATGGCTTCTTGTCCTGCCTTCAGGTGCTTAGGAGAGTAGCTTGACTCCCTCTTCTTTGGCAAACCCTGAGATATTGGAACACTGTTATCATGTCACCCCAAGTCCTTTCCTCCTCATTAAACTAGACATACCCAATTCCAGCGACCATTCTTTATATGTTTTAGCCTCCAGTCCCCTAATCATCTTTATTGCTCTTCTCTGCACACTTTCTAGAATCTCAACATCTTTTTTACATCGTGGCTGGATGCAGTATTTACTCAAGCATGTGCTCTATGTAAGAGTGAACAAAGTATACATTTTCAATATGTTCAAAATATAAAAATTGAAATGTATTCAATGGAACAAGGTACTCACAATAGTAACAATTATTAAACTTTAACGTTCATACTGAATCCCAGTCTTCATTCTGAAATTCAGTGGTAATTTATGTAGTGTCATAATTTATCAGGTGTAGAAATATGATATAAATAAGTAAATACCCTGGTAAGTAAGTCATTCCCATTCTTACCTATTGGCAAAACAATTGAAAAAATAGTTGAAGTTTCTTCTCTCTTTTCTGTTTCAACCAGGTATGCAATACCAACCTGAAAGCAATACATTGAATGCTTGAAATGGATAATATGAGAAAGCTGGGCTCTTAGGTAAAAATACATGAAGATAATTTTTCATGCTGGAATAAAGGTGTGAATGCAGAAAATTGAGACATTTAGTTATACAGGACCTAAAAAATTGTGCTCCAGTTAATCCAATTATGTAGATCAACTAAATTTACTCAATTTCTTTTACAATTTTTACAATTAATTTACACAATGAGTCTGCATCTATTAGACATAGAGAGCCAGGCATGACTCCTAAGCTTTATCTCCTGGCCATGATAAATCTTATTTAGCAATTGTTGTGATATCCTTTTCTTCCTCAGGCTTTGCTCTCATATTTTAAAATGGCTTTTCAATCACAGGGATAAGAACCTGATTTTCAAGGGATTTCCACTTTAGAAAATGAATTCTGTGGCAGTTATGACAGCTTAGTGCTTTTCTACAGATATGAACCTCATGTACTGTACAATTCTGTTTATGGATTATAAATGTTAAGTTTTTATTATCTACAGCACATAATTTTAATTTTTATTATCTTACCACTTTCTCTTCTTAACATGGACTCAAGTATTGTACTAAGTCACCATGATTAATTGTTAAATCATAATCATAATTTAAATTTAATTATTCATTAAACCATAATGATAAGTTTATCTATTATGCTAAAACTGCATTGTATGTACAGGCAACCCTCGACTTACAGCAGTTCATTTAGTGACTGTTCATAGTTGCAAAAGCACTGAAAAAAGTGACTTATGACCATTTTTCACCCTCATGACTATTGCAGCATCCCCATGGTCACATGATCAAAATTTGAATGCTTGGCAACTGAGTCATATTTATGACGGTTGCAGTGTCCTGGATCATATGATCACCTTTTGCAATCTTCTGCTAAGTAGAGTCAATTGGGAAGCCAGATTCACTTAACAACCATATTGCTAAATTTAACAACTATAGTGATTTACTTAACCACTGTGGCAAGAAGGTCGGAAAATGCAGCAAAATTCACGTGTCTCACTTAGCACAGAAATATTGGGCTCAATTGTGGTCATAAGTTGAAGACTACTTGTACCTCAGGTCACCATAACCTGAAGTGAAGTAAGTTGACATTTTTGATGTATAGCATTGCCTTAGATATCCTTAAAATAATTCCATCTACTATTCCTGGAAGAAGAAAACACATTTTTATCAAAACATTAATGAAAGGTCTTTTGAATTAGCAACTTTCCTGTTTTAATTCAGGTTTTGGAAAATCTAATTTTAGAATGTCAGATAACTAAAAAGTGTATCAATAAAGGAGTATTTTGTCTTTTTATTTTGCTTTCAGACCACTAATTAGACCTTGATATTGATAATTTGACATAAACTTAGCTTCACCTTTTGCACAGAGTTTGAAATCGGCCACTTAAATGGAAATTTAAAAAAAGAACTGCACAGAGAATATTTTCTCAGTATTGTGGATAACTGAAATTCTGAAACGGTATCTTTGTTAAAAAAATGTACTAAGATTTTAATACAATGGAACATCCTGAATAGATCATCCTGAATAGATGGGAAAAATATAAATGATGTTCTTTGTAATATTTTTAGTTGTTCCTGGAAGCTTTTCATTTGAGAATTCAGGTATGAATAGCAGATTGTATGTTGCTTAAGAGTGCCAAGTCTGAAAGAAATAAAATGCATTGCAAAGTTTATTTGGAAAGGAAAGCAAATATTACACTAATATTTCTAAAAGCACCAGTTAAAGGTAAGCAAGATGCTTAAAATGATTTTCTTATGATGAGGATTTTTAAGCAATGTGACTGGAAAATTCTGTTAATCCATTCTGGGAATTCTAACTTGGTTTTAGAATCTCAGCCTGTTTAGACAGATAGATTAAAGAAAATAACAAAAGAGCAGTAGCAGAGATGAAAAGATTGACTAGAACAACCAACAACAACAACAAAAACCCATTACTAGAAAAAAGCCAGCCCTACTTCCTTTTTTCCTTGTTTGTAAATATCTTCCCCTATTTACAATTTACCTTAAAACCAGGGGTGGGGTCCTGGGGATTTGGCTGGGTTCGGGTGATCCTCTAGCCAAGGATCGCCAGGGTTCAGAGAAACCCCCAAATGCCACCCCTGGCTGGCCACGCCTACCCCTCCCCTCCCAGGAGTCTCTATGTAGCCTGTTCATCATTCTAGGTAAGTGCAGGGGCTGCACAGGGGGTGTGGGAGGAAAAACCAG
>JANHFT010010313.1:0-13563 GCA_032467955.1 Pseudoxenodon macrops | reverse complement strand
TAAGGATAGCTATATCATTTTGTGCTTCTATATCCTTAATTCTTTGGGCAGCTCTTTTTTTGAATTGTTCTCCTGTTGCGCAAGAGACAGGAAGGCCACAGCTTCTTACAAAATTTGTTAGTTGGTGATCCAGGAGATTTATGATTGTAATTTCATTTGCCCTATTAGACATAACTTTGGGAGTCTATCAGTCTCCATTTCATTGACTTTGCACCAGGCTAATTTTGTATAGTGCATGAATTGTATGAATTCCCAATTCAACTCTAACTGCTGCAACAGATGTTCTTGGATCTAAACCCAAAATACATCTCAAATGCTGGGACTGTTTGTTCTGGGACTGTGGTTGAGTATGGACCCCAAACCTCTGCTCCATACAAGAGCATAGAGGTAACCTTAGATTTATATACTTTAATTAATGGGGCTAGGGACCCTGGGTAACTATGGTTCTTTACTTTAAGCAATACATTCAAATGGGCTTTTGCTCTAAGTGTACTCCCTTGATGATGGCAAGAAATATTTTAGGTGTTTATCCATTCATCCCCATTTACTTTTCACATCCTTTATTAAGTTTAGTTTTCATCAGTTCTTTGATTAGTAAGTATAGATGGATAGGTTGGTTCCAGTAGATGGATTTAAGCTGATGAGCTTCTGTGCTGATGCATGAAGTTCAATTGAATAAATTGAACATTCATCTCTATATACATAAGCAAGCTTTATTCCATTTATTTTTCTTATTTAAAGTTTAGATTACATACTTCATTCTTCATTACGGTACTTAAAAAAACAAGGATGCAAATCCATTTGTTTTGGAAAGCAAATTTTTGTTTCATTTTCATTTGGAAACAATTAGAAATCTGTGAGAAAAAAATTAAAGGACGGTAATTATGACAGGAGATTGGAATGGGTAGAATGTTGTTTCTGTCTTTAAAAAAAAAAGGGGGAAGAGAAGTTGTGTTTATCATTGATACTGATACCAGGTAAAAGTGGAACAGATTGTTAAATACTCAGTTTATCAGCATTTAGAAAAGAAGCCCATATGGTTTATCAAAAGCAAGTCATGCAGGGAAAGCCAATCTCCTTTTCTGTTAGAGTGGCCAATTGAGTGGTTCACTGGGAATCCAGTGGCTAGTGTACTTTAACTTCAGCAAACTCTTCCATAAGTTCCTATTAGTAAAGTTCCATGAGTTCCTATTAGAAAATTATGAACAGTATATTGATATCACTGGATGAATACTGAGCTGGTTGAACAAACTTACCCCTTGAGTGCATGTCAATGGATGGATGTTAAAATACTGTAAAAATGCCAAATGGCATATAAGAGGGGTCTGTCGTAAGCCCAATGCTTTTCAACATGTTGACAGCAAAATTGACAATGACACAAAGAAGAATGGTTAGCTAATACATTGACACATACATTTCAGGATTCAGGCGGATCTTGAAAAGCTAGAACAGTGGGCTGAAATCAATATGATGAAATGCACATAACTTCATTTGAGTAGGAAACACCAAGCACACATGAGTATAGAGCAGGGAGATCATTTTGTACATATTAGAAGGATCTGGATGTCCTGTTGGATCAAAGAGGAAAATGAGTGATATAGCTGCAAAAAAGGGATGAAGGAAGGGAGGGAGGGAAGGAAGAAACTAATTCACATTTTCACTTCATCGACAGGCATGTAACAACAAGCTCAAAAGAGGTTATCACCCTCTCTGTTCTGGGCCGATAAAATTACATCTCGAATATCATATCCCTTTCTGTCTTCCCATGAAGGTTACTGACAAATAGGAGCATTGCCATGTGTGAGAAACTGAGGTCATGAGAGTCAAAAGGATAAATTTATCAGAAACAGTTGGAGGCATTGTATATGTTTACCTTGCAAAAGACATAATAGCTATTTTCAAGTATGAGAAGAGTGTCAAGGTAGAACTGTTCAAAAGTGGTCCAGACACTAGAACAAGAATCAGTGGGTTTCACTTAAGAAGCAAGTAGTGTTTATTAGTTTTATTTTATTTTCTGCCCATCTCATAGCAAATGACTCTTTGGATGGTTTGGGTGGACAGCAGGAAACATAATGGTAAAAACTATTCAACAGTGAAATCGAGAGAGTGTGAGTTCTAGTCCTGCCTTAGGCATGAACCCCATCTGAGTGATATTGGGCCAGTCACTCTCTCTCAACAGAACCCATTTCATAGGGTTGTTGTCATGGGGAAAATAGGAGGGGTATTAGGTATTTTCCCCATCTTGAGTTACTTATTAAAAAATAAGGCAGGATTTTAAAAAATCTAATAAAAATCGATTGCTCAAGAGATGATGGATTTTCCTTCACTGGAGTTATTTAAATAGAAGCTGGACAGCCATCTGTTCAGGTTGCTGTGCTAATGTATTAAGAGTGGTAGAATAGGTGATATCTAGAATCTCTTTCAATGCTTACATTCTACGATTCTTTTAGTAATCTGAATTTTTATATCCAAGCTCCAGTTGCATAGTAATGTGTTTTGTTTATAGAACAGCTAGGTGTAAATGATCTAGCCAGATGTTTAATCACCAAGGGGAAACAAGTTAATCACAAATTAACACAATCCTCATTTATCAAGTACTTAATTCTCAGTAGTAGGTCATAAAAGCAGGTTTTGTTGTTCTTTACAATACATTTTGATATTGATAGCATCCTTAGAATGCTAAATACTGTTAAACACCAAAATATGTAAGTCACAACAGTATGTAATGGAAAAGAACAAATTAAATTGTTTCAGGTCAGGTGTCACATCATCATTAAGTGAGTTCTTATTCACATAACATTTGTAAGCTGTTGCAGTTGCTGTCTTCATCTCTTCCTTTTACTATAGCAGTGTATACCTTGTGCTACCAGCTTGTACATGGTTACTTATAAATATAAATATGTATTTCTTTGAGTAGGGGTATACTATATTGAAAATAACCTATCTATATTTGGTTTTCTTCTGGTGTCCAGGTTCTTTTTTATCTATGAAACTCAGAGCTTTGTATGGATAGTTTAAAAGCAAGTATCAAATATAGCAGAATACATGACATGAAAAATGCATTTTGTTTCAAGTTTAGAACAAACATCTCATCTAGTCTGTTTTGAACTGGCTGAGTTCCAACTCTGCTAGAAAGTTGTGCTTTCTCTTGAAATAAACCTCAAAAACAGCTACCAGTAACTGTTCCAGCCATAGGAAACTGAAAGAAACTGACATGAGCCTTTAGCTCCCTTGTTTTACATATCAGGATCACAGAAATTTGATGGGGTGGAAATCCATGCTTACTGCTTTGGCTAGACAATTTGTAGAAAGATTGGGAAAAGAGATGCATTATTTTAAAAAAATCATTCTAGGCAGCTCTATCAGAACAAAGAACCCTCTGTCTTTACCTTGAGAATCTGTATCCTACATGTTGGTCAAATGGCTGGTCATCTAATCAACACTGCTCATTCAGCACCTCCCATTCAAGTCAATCATGCATAATTGGACTTCTATTTCAATGAAATGTGGTTCCTTAAAAGTTTTCAGGCAGGGTCTCTACCAGTTTTTTAAGATACTACTAAACTGCATGAATACCATTCATTAAAATTACCAAACCAAACAATATAGAATCTTTGAGTCAGTTTTGACTCTAGTTGACTACAGGAGCAAGTCCATGCAGGTTTTTTTGGCACTATGTGTAGAAGAGATCTGTCACTGCTGTCTTCTTAAGGCTGAGTGACTGGCCCAAAATCATCCACCTGGCTTTCTTCCTAAGAAAGGACTAACACAATCTCCTACTTTCCAGTCTCATGCCTTTTACTACTACACCAGACTATCTCTCATCTGTCCAAAACACCAATCGCAAGCGCTAGCCTCTACATACAAGTCAGTAACCATACCAGAATACCAGCATGGTAGAAGAGCTTACCCAGAATGCGTACACACGAAAACCTCAATCAGTGTCATCGGTATGGTAGTTGTCTTCTCTCTGTGTGTCTTTCTCCCCATGCTTTATCAGACAATACTGTGTTTTAAAATAAAATAAGAAGGGTTGAATTGGACTTAGATAGCATGTGGTGGGTGAAGCTTCAGAAGAAGCAGATGAACTCACCACCAGTTCCAGCAATATTCAGAATGGAAATTGCTTAAAATCTTCCCGTTCCCCATCAGCCACCAACTAAATCAGAACTCTGTTCTTTCTTTTTAATTCTCTGTTACCCCAACTGATAGCACCTGACATAAAGATATCGTAGTTTGTTTTTTTTAATGTCGGATAAAATGCAATCACTATGTCTGGAACAGCCGCTATGCTCAGAACAGTTGCATTTTATTCTTATGTGCTTTATTCCATGCCCAGAACAAAACTCTCAGAATATACATTTTATTTTTGGTAAGGAAGAGATGGTATTCCAACTGTTCTTGCACACCTCTTTAAAATAGATGGTTAAAACCAGAAAGCAAGCACAGAGCTGAAAAGTTATAGCAGAGCCTGATATCCACATATGTGTCTCAGAAACACATGTGGGGGATTCAACACTTTCAGGGATGGATGAATACTCTTGTTGTTGTTATAAAAGAAAAGTAGAAAGTACACACTTTTAACTACTTCTCAGACGAAGTATCCGTATTATGTTTAGCATTCAGCTTCCCTTAGAACAGTCGTGTCAAACACGCTGTGTCATGTTGGTGTCATGTGATGTATCACAACTTTTTCTCCCTTCACTAAACTGGGGATGGGCACGGCCAGTGCATGACGCATCTGGCCCACGGGCGGCGAGTTTGACACCCCTGCCTTAGAACATAAGCTTTGCATTTGTCCCAATTCATAATGTTCCTGCTGTGAGGGTTGTTACACTGATTTTAATGACACTAAGTTGCTAGTGTTTAAAATCATGGAGAATTACATGGGATACCAGCCTTTTGATCACTCTTTTGTATACTCTGTATTGATATTTCTTCTGTTAAATTGCTTTATAGTTTAATAGCATTTCTAAGACATAGATAGAAATCTTGGATACCACACTGTCGCAAGGAGGATTATAAAGGCTTGACCAGTTCCAGCTTAGCAGTTTTAGCATTCCTTCTGACACTTGTCTAGTTCTTTGGCATTGCCTTTTCCAGTTCATAATGAAACCATTTCTTTGAAAGCACAATTTCATGTACTTAGAAGTCTAAGATATATTTTGCTAGATGTACTAAGAAGTCATCAGTCTTATATTTATCTATATGTAGCATAAAGTAAAAATCTACTCAATACAACTCATCTGTTTTCCTGACCTGCTTTAAGTAGGTCTGATGTATGCCACCTTTCATATGCGTTCATTCATACCTTCACATAAATAAATGGCAAAAGAGATATAATACAGCTGTATAAAGGTTGAGTCTGTCATTTTCACTTCTATAATTGTCTGGTTTGGCATTGCAACCATCAAGACAGACACAGACTTCAGTGGATAGATAGAACAGCAGAAGAAACAATTACAACCAGTCTGCCTTCCACTGTGGACCTGTATACTGCACAAGCCAGAAAGAGAGCTGTGAAAGTATCTACAACCCCTTCACATTCTAGACATAAACTGTTTCAATTTCTTCCCTCAGGACGATGCTACAGGACATTGCACACCAAAACCATTAGGCACAAGGACCGTTCCCCCTCACCCCCATGCCATTACTCTACTAAACAACTAATTCCCACAACACTGCCAAACTACCAAGTTGGGCTGTATTACTATTATCCTATTCCTCTTTCCTATTACCTTTTCTGTTATCTTCTTATGACTATAACTTTGTGGCTTGTTATCTTATGATTGATATTGACTGTCTTTATTTAGTATTCTAGTATGATTTATGTTGATTGCTCATTTAGTATCTTATGACTATCATTGAGTGTGGTATCTTATAATTTATGATGATTGTATTTTATGATTATGATCATGTTTTATCACTTGTTGCTTGTATGTACACTGAGAGCTTACGCACCGGAGAAAAATTTCTTGTGTGTCTAATCATACTTGACCAATAAAGAATTCTATTATTATTCTATTAGTATATATAATGAAACCAAATAACTGTATTATATATAAGCAATACTAGCACTACTAACAATGTGGTAACAGACTTCGTTGACAACTGTCATGGTTCATAATAAAGCAAGAACATGTCAGTTTTTAAAAAATTGGGGCAGGTTCCATTGTTTCATTTGAATGAAACTTTTATTAGTTCTTATAGATATTCTATATCATCAAATGGTTAATGTTGCTATGACTGAAATAGAATAAATGAGTGAAATTGTCTTTCTTCAGTTAGAAAGGAAGATATGCATGTGCAAAAATAGGTAAGATAAAATTATGGCAATTATGAAGCTGGAGGAGGAATGCAGGATGACAGCAGAAAGCAAAAAAAATGAAAAGCAGTGTGTTCTTCAGTTTATCTAATTTATTTAGTTAACAATACATATACAGTTCGTTGTTTTTTCTTCACTGGCAAGAGGATAGTGAAGTCCATACTCTATCCATATCACTATTACTTTTGGTAGATGTTTTTTTTTCCTGTGGGTCAGGAGCCAATAGTAGTTTCATGAAAGAAGCATATTACTGTCTCTTTAAAGTGTTCATATTAAGTTATTCATCATTGTTTTGGTAGATTTGTATTTCAAAGTTGGTATCAAAGTAATGCTATTGGATGATTATAATATTTTTAAAATAATGGAAAAAACTTTTAAATTTAAAACTTTTCTGGTGTGCTTCAACTATGTTGGATTGCAGTGTTCAGAATTCCCAGTTGATATCTATGATTTAAATATTGAAGAAGGACCAAGGAGATTCATGATCAAGTCTACCCAGTCACAAATCTTACTGGCCAACCTATCTCAAAAATGTAATAATAATAACTACAATAATATGCCTATGCCAGGTCCTTTAGAAGGACTCAATAGGTGGGTAAAAATGCCAAATCCAGTCTAAACATCTGACTATGTGATGAACCATAATATTAATATGTGCTTGGATCTGCATTATACTTTGCTGATACAATACAACATTCTAGGTTCTTTGGAAAGCCAACACCATTGATTTAATTTCTTAAGGCCACCCAATTCCAGAAAGACTGTGGGTAACTTATAGAGTAAATTGAAAAAAAGACCTTAACTAAGAATGTTTGCAGAATTAAACCAGCATTCTCCAATTATTATAACCGATAACTACAATAATAAAACTGATAATAAACAACAACAACAACAACAACAACAATAATAGTAACCTATACTAATAGCTTATATGTGTATGTATGTATAATTGGAATTAATATTATAGTACAGTGTTTTTATAATGATATTGTCCTAGCAAATCTTATTTGTTATTTGCATTTAAATTGAATGTTGTCCTCAATTATTTCCATTTGTGCTAAGCAGGAAAGTAAACCTAAAGACTGATGCTAGATTTATCTTCTTAATGGCTATAAGTTGATATTCGATGATGTGAGAACATTAAAGCTAACTGTAAACAAATTAGCAATAGCTGTATGAGAAAGTTTGATAATGAAAGTATCAAAGTGGTGGATAGCTTCTGCCTTTTAGGACCAACCATCAACAATAAAAGAACTACCAGATGAGAAATGCACTGCTGACTAGCACTTGGTACAGCAGCCAGGAAGGCCTTAGAAAAGATATTCAAATGTTCTGATGCATCTATACTTACAAAGTTCAAAATTATGCAAGGCATAGTATCTGCTTTGATACTTTTTGGAAGTGAAAACTGGACTTTAAGGAAGCAGAATGGGATTGATGACTTTGAACTTTAGTATTGGAGAAGTTTCCTGATAATATCTTGGGCAGCCAAGAAAATAAACTGATAGATCAAATCAACCCAGAGTTTTCACTCAAGGTACAAATGACCAGTCTCAAATTATTCTGAAAATCCAGTCTCCAATGCTAGGAAAGGTGGAATGAAAGAGAGGACTGAATGGCAAGGACAAGGTGGATGGCCTCAGTTACAGTGGCAATGGGTGCACCATGGGGAAATGTGGAAGAACAGTTGAGGGATAGAACATCATGGATTTTTTTTCTTCCTATATGGTCATTAAGAGTTGACACCAAGTTTAAACTGGACCCCCAACACTGATTCAGATGACCTTGCTACTCCATTTCCCCCCACAGCTGGAGGGAATGGTTTAAGATAGGGACATTGATTGCATATCAAGGTCTTCTAAGAGTAAAATCAACTAAACTATAATCTGTCAAGTTTAAAACATCAGCAGCATCCAGAGCTTGGCCGTGATGACTGAAGCTGTGTGAATATGTTATTCCAATAACAGAAACATTTCAGGTTCCCAATTACTAGTATAGTGCCTTCATTTAATTAAACAGACTTGCACAGCTCTGAGTGAACCCAACAGAAATTAATATATGTTACATGCATTGATTTATTGAAGTGCCTCATTGCATTGAATCACATGGCAATTTGGTGTTATTGAATTTGTTTAGCAACTTTCCCTGTCTGACACAGCATTAAAACAAATAATAGTTTGACTTAGAACTATTCCGATTTAACCAATCTACAGTACAGGACTATTAACGTTTACATTTTAAATAGGCTCAATTTGAGATTATACCCAGTCTATCAAAAATGTGAAAATTAACCAATGTATAGCAGTAATGAGTATTAATTAACTTTATACCTTTAGATCATTTGCTGAGTATTTTATGGTTATGATTAAAAAAAATTGTACTTCACAGTGAAGTTTTTTAACCCTTACCTTTGCTCCCAACCAATCACCTCCCCTCCCCTGGGAAATTAGCAGAATTGACAAGTACGCAAAACAAGATGGATGATTAATCTGTTTAGTTCTCATACTGACATTTACACAGTTAATTGCATGGTATTGATGCTCTGTAAATGGTCCTGAATATTAATGGCAGATTTGGTTAAACCTGAAAGCTGTTTGTTTAGAGGATTCACTGGAGAAATAGAATGCTTCATCAACTTTAGATTTCCATCACAGATTTTATGACATATCATGGAACATAAGTGTTTTTTATGGCTTGTAAAAATGGCTTCAATATTTTACATTCTATGCTTCAAGGAATCCTGATTGGCAGTTGATTAGCTTTTTGCTCAAGTCATTATCTTTTTGAGTGAAATTAGTTGACTAGAAAATTGCATTGTAATTCACTAGTGGAAACCAACATTTCAAAAGCCCGCTTATGATTATGGAGCCTTTATCTTTCCAAATACAACTTGAATTATTTTTGAACATGTTCAAATAAAAAGCTACTGTATGCTGTGATATGTGGTAAATGCTCAATTATGACATTCCTTATATGAAATCATTCTCCTGGGAAGAATCCAAGAAGAGCTGTTCACCTCTTTCAGAAAAATAAATAAGACTTTAGTAAAGAGCAGCAAGATTGGGAACACCATAGATCAAAAACAATTAGGTTAATAATTCTTCCTTTCTCAGGTAAATTAAAAATATTTAATAATATAGTTCTGCCTTGGAGCAATTATTTGAAGCACACTTGTTTTGGAAATAATGTGCGCAATGAACAAAACATCTACCGTATCAACAATATTTTAGTAATTTTGAAATGAATAAGTATTGGTAACTTAAACCATCTTTCCTAATATATTGCTTTCCAGATGTTACAGATTACTGCTTGCAGAATTTCCCAACCTGTAAGACTTTATTAGTTAAGATTCCCAACCTGTGTAGTTAAGGCATTTTGCTTTTAATGTTTTTAATATCCTGAGTTTTATAATTTTATTATGGTTTTGATGTTGTTTTTTGTTTGCGAGCCCCCAGAGTTGGTTATAAGATGGGAGGCAATATAAATGTTTTGAAAGAAAGAAAGAAAGAAAGGAAGGAAGGAAGGAAGGAAGGAAGGAAGGAAGGAAGGAAGGAAAGAAAGAAAGAAAGAAAGAAAGAAAGAAAGAAAGCTATATCATATTTTAGAAGAAGGAGTACACAATATAACACAATACAATGAACTTGATTGTAGTATCAGAATCCATATATGTTCTGCTCACCACATACAATCTGAAGTAATGTTTTCTGCCCAGATGTTTGTTAGAATATCAGTGTGTTCTCTGTATTCCAACTACAATACTCCTGTACATCTTCATATGAAGGGTGGTCTGACCCAATGAGAATTTGTATGTAAAAAAGCTTTACTCATCTATGATAAAATTGATTTAACATGATGGAAAAATACACGCAAATGGCAATATGGTGTTAATATTGTTAATCTGAAAGAATTTTCATGGCAAATGTTTCTTTATTGTTATAATTCATGAACTATGCTACGTCATTGAAAGTCACTTTTAAAACTAATAGAGGTATTCCTCAACTAACAACAGTTAATGTAGTGTTGGTCATATGCCTGCTTCATATGCATGACCTATTCTTGCTCTACAGTCTGCTTTTCTCATTGATAAAGATCATAAAAAGTGACTTATGTCCATTTTTTAGACTTATGACCATTGTGGCATTCCCATGGTCATGTGATCAAAATTCAAACACTTGGCAAACTGAACTGGTTCATATTTAAGATGGTTGCAATGTCTCATGGTCTTGTGATCACCTTGTGCGACTTTCTGACAAGCAAAGCCAATGGGGAAGCCAGATTCACTTACCAACCATGCTACTAAATTAACAATTACAGTGATTCACTTAACAACTGTGGCAAGAAATGTCATAAAATGGAACAAAATTCACTTAACATATATCTTACTTAGCAAGAGAAATGTTGGAGTCAACTGTGGTCATAAGTCAAGGATTACCTATAGTCTTCTATTTCTAGTTTTCATATATCACATGTCTATTCATATATTCTTTTCCATAATTTGGAATGTATCAGACATTTGCTTGCTTGCTGACTTCTTTTCTTGTTTTTGTTTTGATGGCCTACAAATCCAAGACATACAAACATGTTTATCTTACTATAGAAAACCCAAATATTAAATATACTCAAGAGCAATAGAAAGTTTCTTACAATCACTCAGTTCTCCATGCAGCTCACATTTTAAATATCCTGATAGTCATGTCTGACAAATATTTCAAAGTGATACGTGTGGATTCCAAGACTGAATCTAGGATCAATGAGCATGTGTCTCATAGCTAAATTTTGCCACTTGCTTGCCTATGCAGCCGAAAGTTGTCATCTGAATGTTTTCAGTGCCCACTCCAGGACCATTGCAGAATGGGAATAAAGGGACAACATATGCAAATGAAATTATAATCGTTGCAGAAAATTATCTCATTGGTAAGCACTGTGCATTGCCTCTTCCACATATTATCAGGTAGAAAGCCAGAAAAACGAAACATAAGTGCTTATTATTTAAGATAAAATGAAATCCCTTGCTATTTACTGTCATTCTTTCTGCTGGTTCATCTTCATGGAAGTGTTCTGTCTTCTAAGGCTTTAAGGGGAGATAGTGAGTTCTTACTGCTATTCTGTTAATGGGTTCCAGTGGGCTCATCAGTCAGTAGAAACTCCTGTGCTTCTTTATCCATTTAGTTCAGTCTATTTTTGAGTGCAGTGTATCACACTGTATGAAAAAGTTATAACTGCAAGAAGTACTTGGAAAAATATCGCAATAGAACAGATTGTGAGACATCACTGCTACCTGTTAAAGAAGCTCAGAAAAAAATAAGTTCTTTTTTAAAAAAATCAGAAAATCTTCATAATATCTCAGCAACAGGTTTAATCATTTGGGAATGTAAAAACATATTTGACATTAATTATTAATTTTTGGCAGATTTCCTTGTTACTTCAGTTCTCTTTTTTGTTCTAAAAATGAAGGAATAGAACAAAAGATAAGAACTGAAACACACAAGATTTGACAGATAATTGCATTCTGGGAGTGTAAACGATGTAAAAAAAAAACATTTTTTTCTTTCCTCTGCCTGTCTCCTGGAGTGAGTATATGAGATCATAATTTTGGAAAATATGTTAAAATTACATTTTACAAATGTATAATCTTTACATATTTGTGTAAATAAGTCCCAGTATTATAAAATCATGGTAAGAATGATAATTTTACAAAGGAAACTAAACTTCAGTAAGTACTCTAGTTCTGAAATTCTTAGATTTGAGAAATTGTTTTTAAATCAATTAAATTTAAGGTGACCTGGAACATAGTTCAAAAACATGGACCAGAAGAACAGCTATGTAATTTCTTAGATTTAGAGCTGGATGCCAGCTGGGTAAATTCAGTAAAAGGTGATTGAATTGCTGTGTTGTCATGTCAAGTGGAATGAAGCTGAGCTGATTTCTCCTGAGGAAGTGGAGAGGGTTTTGTATAACATATCTTAGACATTGGTGGTATGGATCTTGAGCTTTTCTGTTTGATGGAATCCTTCAGATAGATGATATGTGGCTGGGCCAAATCAATGGTGATTGCATCTTGAAGAGTGCATTTCTAAGAGAGGTTCTGAAAGTGCTGGAAAAATGGATTAGTTATATACATTTGAGTCTTCATTTAGGTGTGAATTCAGTTCTGAAACTATATTATTATTTATTATTTATGTTTGTGATTGATCTTTGTAAAGACCAGGGCAGGGAAAGCGTGATTTTCCAGTTGTTGCTTGAATGAGCATATGGGATTCTCTCCTGTTCAATATCAATATGAAATTGCCTGAGAACATCATATGTTCTTCATATGCATGAAGAATCAGGACCACATATTCAATTCCAGCTAAGATGATTTATTGCTCATGCCTATACACTAGAATCTAGTTAATTAACGGTCAACACTAAATTGGCACTAGATAAGTGTTAATAGAATTCAAGAGAGGGATGGTTGAATTTGAATCACTTTTAGGAATGTAAAACTCCAGGCTGATTTTTCACATGACTCCAGCCCCAGGCTCTGCCTCCTCTTGTCCTATACTGTCAACATAGCATTAACTATCATCAATATGCTCCAGACTTCAAGCCTGCAGTTAAGTTTCTGCCAGTTCCTGGACATTTTTAGGGTCTAGATGGGAAAGAAAATGTCAAAGCTTAATTCCAGCCAAATAAAATAGTGCTAGATGTGGAAGTCCAGGTAGAGTCCATCTTTAGTTCTAGATGGAATTGCAATCCTCCATGAAGAACCAGTTAATATCATGGAGATCCTTGTTGATTCTCAATTGCAAAAAGCAGGTGACAGCCCTGGCAAAAAAAAAAAAACCTGTCCAGCATGACAGTCACCACATTTCTGGAACAGAATATCCCAATCATACACCTCTCACTCTTATGTTAGTTCAGCTCTTACTGAACTATTGAAATACATACTACTTAGGGCTGTCTTTGAAGACATTCTGAAGCTGTAACTGATCCAGAATGTAGTGGCTGGAGTAATGATGGGTGGTTTATGATCTTACCACAAAACAACACTACTTCAAGAACTGTTTGGTTACTAGTTTTCTTCAGAGTGTAATTCAAGTTGATTGCTGCCACTTTTAAAGATCTTTATTAGAAAGGACTTGGATATACTGGGACTCCCAATTTTTTTTCTGTCCATGCATTAAATAGAATAGAATAGAATTCTTTATTGGCCAAGTGTGATTGGACACACAAGGAATTTGTCTTTGGTGCATGTG
>JANHFT010010310.1:13251-29403 GCA_032467955.1 Pseudoxenodon macrops | reverse complement strand
GATAGATAGATAGATAGATAGATAGATAGATAGATAGATAGATAGATAGATAGATAGATTAAGAAGAAATTAATTAAAAAGAGAACCAATCTAGAACTAAGGAGGCAGGGTTTCCTGCTTGAGTAGAAGGTTGGACTAGAAGACCCCCAAGATCCCTTCCATTTGTGTTATTCTGTTAAAGAACAAATCCCACCTCCCTTCTAGCACTAACAATATTATCTGGTTGGGTAATGAAACATCTGCAAGAAAACATCTTCAGAGCTGAAGAAGCTTCTTGGATGCGAAGCAAAACATCTTCAAAGAAAAACCAGAAAGTCCTTTCCCCAAAAAGCACCTTTGGGACATCTGCAAGAAAACAACCAATTTAAGAGAGCACCAAGGACCCTACAGTTCAACCCTCAGCTACATATTCTCTTCTATTAGAACCAGTGTATTGGCATGTGCAATTCAAGTGCTTGTTATCATCCATAAAAAGCTTTATTGCTCAGTGTTTAGTATCTAAACAACTGACATTCCTTGATAGATTTTGCCTACCTAATCCGGGCAGTGAGGGAACTTCTTCTGAAAGTCCCTTCCAACAGGAGAGGCTGTAACACTTGGTGTTTTTTTGTAATGTGTCCCTTCTCTGGAACACAATCTCCAAGATGTGAGTAATTGACATTTCTGCCTGGCTTTTGAGAATTGATTAGTACAGTCATGGATGACTGGATAAGATTAAGATTTTTGTATTATGGGTATTAACTGCATTATTGCTGTTGTTTGTCTAATTTTGTACATTGCCTACAGTTCTTGTTAGATTGAGGCAGTAACTAAATCCCATAAACAAATAAAGTAAACAATACTTTGAATGCCAACACATTCACTCTTCTCAGAACGAGTATATAAAAAAGAATATTATACAAAGTTGTCAGTTAATTCATTTTACCCTCTTTAAGAGCAGTAGCAATTTACCCATCACAACATTTGTCATAAAATGAATTGAAGTTTAAATGCTTCAAGGTATTTTTTTCTGAAAGTTGGAAGGATCTATGAAACCAATATTGACCCTACGTTGTTGCCTGTTGACGTATGCATTTGTTTCCTCCCTTTATTATTTTTATAAACAACTCAAGGCATTGAACATATCTAATGCTACTTCCTCCTCTTGTTTTCCTCACAACAACAACCCTGTGAGGTCAGTTGGGTTGAGAGAAGGACTGGACCAAACTCACCCAGCCGGCTTTCATGCACAGTCTCCTGATTTCTACACCAGCACCTTAACCACTAGCCCAAACTGGCTAACATTATTTACTGATTGCTTAGAAAGCAGAGCTTTGGTGGTTGATCCTAAAATCTCATATACTGGTATGTCTGATTTGTCTTTTATAAGCTTGATCCGCAGCTGTCTTTAAAGGCAGTTCCACCCTGAGTATATTATAGTAAATAATGATGGACACAGCTACTGCACTGGTATCACTTGGACAAAATTAATTTTCCCCAGATACAGCTGTAACTAGGAGATTAAATGAAGCTAGCAAGAAGAGGTCCTGGATGTCATTTGCATGGGCCTCAGATATACAGTATTTGTCTATCAAAATCATCAGATTTTCGGACCTGTAGGATCTCAGCCTTGTTATGACTAAGATTTAGTTTCTTCACCTTTATTTAAGGTGAATGGAAAAAGTGAAAGGCTTATGCCTGTGGTAGCATCATTTTAGGAATTCATTCCTCCAAAAGAGATCAGAGAGTCATGCTTTATGCAGAAGGGAGATTATTTCATAGGTCAAATGGTGCCTCAGAGATGCTCGGTAATTTCTACCAGGTTATCCACATCACAATTTGGACTGTAAGATCCAAAGGTTGGCTCATATTTTGGTTTAATTAAATGTTAAACTCAGAAGAAAAGGAATAACAGTGGGCAAGCTGTGCTTATTAAGGCTAGGCACAGGTGGCACATCAACTTGAGTTCATAAAAGGTGCATTTAGGCTAGCATCTCTGATAACAGAGATTGATGATCCAAGAAGATCAGTTGTAAATCATGTTTTTCCAGTATCGCTTTAATATCAAACTATGGATTTGCTTTTTTTTTATTACTTCCTACAAATAATTCAGAACGAAACAGACCACAGCTCTGATCCCTGATCAGATGGTTCTGTTCTACTTATCATTGATCTGCAGATTGACAAAAGTTAAACACATACGTAACTACATGCTAATTTAACCTCGTAATCCAGAACAGGAGAAGAGGAAATCACATTGCACTCATGTGAGAAACACCGAGGAGCTTCCAAGTTGAAAGGATTAGCTGGTGACATCATTGTTGCGTGGGTGGGAGGGAAGAAGCCCAGTTGGAAGCTCTTTTCATGTCCCCGGCAGGAGCTGGAGTGAAGGACGGGAACTCACCCTGCCCCATGGCAGCACTCGGGTCTTGAACATGGGCTTTCCAACCTCAAATCCAGCATCCTAACCACGTAAGGTGCTACACTCGTAGTAGTGGAAATATGCTTAATTCTATTGTAGTTCCTCAGTAGAATCACCTTCATAAGCATGGCCATGATTTCATACTTATTCCACATGCAAGAAAAGAGGAAGAAAAGCGTATTTCCTTTGGTTTGCTTGATTCCCCCCCTTTCCCCCCCCCCACACTTGAGATCAGGCATTTACGGTACAAATATAGATTATTTGCGAGAATGAATCATTAGGGTGGAGGTATAAGCGTAATATTTGTCTTGGCTAATTATAGTTAAAATAATAGTTACAGGCTGCACAACACCGCTCCAAATAATTTTATCATCATTCAGCTGACTTTGAAGCATTCTTCCTAGATTGCGTGAATGGGGGCAGACTAAGCTCCAGACTAGGTGGCCAGGCATGGCTCCTTGGGAGTAAATCCAAGCCAACTCAACCGGACTTAACTCTTAGTACTTGTATCTAGGATTACAGCTCATCTGGCACACTTACCCACCTGTATCATACCCTTCATACCAGAATAATATGAGTTCACTATAATCTTCAGGCATACTGCTCTGAAGACTGACCTTCTAAGAGCAGCCGACTGACCTTTCTCAATACCTGCCTATTGCCAGGCAGAGTTGAAAATATAGAGGGAAGCTTCCCATTGTGTGCGACTTCATCGTCTCTTTCCAGAACCAGCCCACAGCCATTACACAGCCTTAAGAGCCCAACTGTCAGACAGAATCTATCTTTTCTGAGATCAGAAGCAGCAGTGGAAAGGCTGTCGAAGACCAGTAAAATAAAAGAACAGAGTTTCCATGACACCAGGGATAAATAAACCCTGAAAGTCACAATCCAATAAAAAAGGTGAATGGGAACTGTTGCTATTTATTTACTTGCTTATTTGGCTGGTTGTAATTCATTACACTTGCAATATTTATTGTATTTATATCCTGCCTTTCCTCTGAGAAGGTGAAGAGATATACAGGGGAATACTCTCGAACTTAATAACACGTTGCATGAAGTGAATAGACCCTGTGTTCAGTAACTGATGCTTCCAAAAGCATCCTTTCGGGAGAGTACTCAGGTAGTTCTCGACTTACAACTACAATTGGCATCAGAAATTCCATTGCTAAGTAAGGCACCCAATTTTACATTCTTTTTTGTTTGTTTGCCAGAGTTGCTAAGTGGATTGTGAGGTTGTTGAGTGACTCACATGGTTGAAAAACAAGATTTAGGAATAAATTATTCTGGGTTTGTCCCAAAGGGTGTTTTTTGAAGTGGCAACTAAACTTTCCCTGAGTCAGAACTGAAGAAGCGTCTTGGATGAGAATAGAATAGAATAGAATTCTTTATTGGCCAAGTTGTGATTGGACACACAAGGAATTTGTCTTTGGTGCATGTGCTCTCAGTATACATAAAAATACAAGATACATTTGTGAAGAATGATAAGGTGCAACACGTAATGATAGTCATAGGGTACAAAGAAGCAATCAGGAAACAAGGGATCTCAATTCACAATTATTAAAGAGATTCAAAAATTTTAAATAAAAACTACAGTAAAAAGTAAAAAGTCAAGATCACATCTTTCTTAAAGTGACTCCTTAAATGGGTTCATATGACCTAATTGTCTCTCTTTCCAACTCAATTGTCCATCTATGGACATTTGCCAAGTTTATTTATTTATTCTCCTTTAACTTCCACTATATGTATGTTTACAGTGAGGGGGAGCATATTCAGCATGAGCATTCACAGAATATAATTGCACAGCATGGAGGTTCAACATGAGTTGGTGACTTGGCTTGGTTTTAGAGGATGTTCTCTGATTTTTTAAGCTTCCATACTTGTACCAAGTAGAGTAAACAGAAGCCACTGAAGGCTTCTATCTCATCAATGAATGAAAAATAATTTAAGAAGCACGAGCTTCTGCACAAACAAGTAAAGAGCTATTATTTTACCATTTGCCAAATATACTTCTGGCAGGTATAAAAGTACCCAGCATGACTACTCCCTAAGCTGATACATTATGCAGACAGCAAGGCATAATGTTTATAAATCTCCTCAACATTATTATAGTAGCTAAAGACCATGCCAAACCTTCCTTCACAGAAGCCTAGGAAATTTAGCATCAGTAAGGAAATTTAATCTAAAAAGTTTGCTCTAACGTGACAGGTTTAATACAATCTAAATAAGGTGAATTAAATTTTTTTTAACATAATGGGCCCTTTCTTGAGTGTCATCTTCCTGGTCACACCATATCAAGATAACATTGACTGTTTGAGACTTGTGTCTTTGCCAGTCATAGCCATTAATGGCTTCTTAGCAATTCTGATTTAGAATATCTTCCTTAATTTTCAGTTCTTCACATTGTATTTGGATGACTACTGTACATGCAACTTTTAAAAAGCTATAGTCCATATGGCTTTCAACCACAACTTTGCAGGTAATTTTTGCATTGTTGCTTTTTTGAGTTTGAAAACAATTATTTGGCTTTGGATGCCCCAATTGTTTGCTTATTATTTTATCTATAACCAAACATGTAGATTTTATTACCATTTCTTTTAAAAAAGAAGCTTCATTCTTGATGTCATCCAGAAAAATCACAGACAGCTGATGCCTGTTTCTTTGTGTTAGCAAAAATGGAAATGCACTTGTGCTGACATATATATTAGGCAGAGTGAAATTAAGGTCTTATTAACTTCAGGTTTATGCATGCAAAGATACTTGAAGCTGTCATTTTTTTTTTCTTCAGTGATCTCGTTGCAAATTTTTGTGTGTGTGATCTTGAATGGGAAAAAGTCATCTAAGAAAGTGGGTCAAAGTGAATTCCAAGGTTAAACAAGCAAGTTACTAGTTCTATTTAAAGGACCAGTACTTTAAAGTGATCACCTAGAAATGGACAATTATAAATCTTCATTCTCCAGGCTTGTAAAGTGGTCTGAAGAAAGCAGACTTCTGAAATTTGATAATAACGAGAGAGAGAGAAACCCGAAAGGCTTTTATTTTGACACATCTGCTCACAGTTTGTTTCAGTAGGCTGAATACTAATAAAAGGCTTCACTCTTAATTATTTTTCTTGTAAAAGCCTATTGACTATAAAAGTGGGATTCTATTTTGCCTCCAAGAATGTATTATCTTGAATGAATGAATATTTGGATCCCACTTGATAAAAAGCAGCCACAAAAGAGATCTAAACCAAGATAGATTGATGACATCCGCAAGTATTTTAGGCCCAATTGGCAAAAGAAAGCTCAGGACTCTATGGGTTGGAAACATGTGGAAGAGGCCCTCATCCTGTAGTGGATAGACAGTGGCTAAAATGATGATGATGAAATGATTTTATTTATATATAAACTGGACAGATGTCCTTCCTAATAACACATAACACACAATGCAAAACACAGCACAAACAATATTTACTGTACCTTTCATATTTCAGAAAACTCTTGGAGAAAAATAGTATGAGGGCCAAATTAGATGGAGCACAGAATAGCCATGTTCAGGATCTCTCTCTCTTATGTAATATTAAAATGGTACTGAGACAATGGACTATTACCGGTAATTTCTTAGTTAATTCAACTTTCCACCTGTTCTTCATTCCTATGCAGCAAATACACCATGAAAGACCTTGAGGAGGGAAAATATTAATTGGTGGATTAAATCATATGGTTCTACTGAAAAGTAAGCATTATAAAGCTATAACTGAGGTGTTGGATCTGCAGTTAACAGTAGTTATGTGAAAGTATCACCGATTTGAGGAAGAGCAGAGTAGGAAACCAAAATTGCAAATGCTAATACTAAATTTATTATAAAGTTGCAGTAACTTTCAAGGGTCAATCCTGAGATACTTTTTCAAATTACATGTCTGTCTCGGACTCAACATCTCTTTTTTTCTGACTGTTGTCTTGGTGATTGCTCTTCCTCCAGGTAATGAAGGTTACTCTTCTAGCCCATTTCTATGTTTTGCACTATCCAGACTTAATAAAGCCATAATTAAGGATGAGTTTCTTTTGGGAGGAAGGGTTGCCTAGCAACCCCAAGAGTATAACCTGACTTCATTGTGTTGACCTTACTGTCTATTTAAAACTAAGCTTTGGAGTATTTATCATGTGTAAAAATGCTGATGTAATCTTTTTGCTTTATTCTAGCAATTTGGCATTTACCGTATTTTTCGGAGAAGACACACTTTCCCCCTATAAAAGAGGGTGAAAATTTGGGTGTGTCTTATATAGCAAAAGTATCCATGCCCACCTACCAGCCCCCACCCTTTGAACTCTGCCTCCCAGCAATTTGCTTCCATGCAGCAAACAGCAAACAACAAACAGCCTGTTTCAGTTTCAGCTTAAGCACAGCCTAGTTAGCACAAGCAGCTGATTATCAGTTGGCTCAACCTCCCGATCATCAGCTGTTTCAGGCTGCAGGGATTGCCATAGCCTATTGCCACCTACGTGCGTGCCATTTTCGGCCTCAGCATCCCATTTTTGGCCTCCGGGCACCCCATTTTCTGCCCATTCTGATCCCCACTGCCTGGAACGGGAGGAAAATGGGCTGCAATGAGGCTGAAAACAGAATGTAGAGGTAAAAATGGGGTGTGTGGAGGCAGCAATAAGCGATGGCAATCCCTGCAGCCTGAAACTAGCTGATCATCGGGAGGCCAATCCAACCGACAATCAGCTGCTTGTGTTAATAAGGCTGTGCTGAAACTGAAACGGAAACTGAAACGGAAACGGACTGTTTGTTGCAAGGAGGCAAATTGCTGGGAGGCAGATTTTTTTTCTTGTACTAATCAGGATGTTCTGAAACTGAAACAGGCTGTTTGCTGTTTGCTAAAGGGAGGCAAATTGCTAGGAGGCAGATTTCCCCCCCTTGTTTTCTTTCCCAAAAGCTAGGTGTGTCTTATACTTCGGAGCGTTTTATACTCTGAAAAATATGGTATTTTACCATAGATATCTATTACATTTTAATAAAGTCTTATTTTGTTAGTGGTGTTGTTTTGAAACTGTCAACATAGAAGTCAGCACCATAAGGGGGGCTGAGTTATCAATAGGATAAAGTTCCAACTGATGAACGCAATCCAAGCAAACATGGCCAAGACAATCCAATCTCTTAATGCAAAACTTTATTGAATACATCATTTTGGCACAGATGAGGGCAAAAACAGATCTGGCTAATTCCTGCACAAACCCACATAATTAAAATATAAATTCTCCCTCCCCTTATTAGTCCAGGTCACATTGTCCAATTGACACTCATTGTATTGTTATGGGAAAAAGTCTTTGACTTTGGCAAACACCTATCAAAGTGTCCTTGGTTCTCATAGTTGTATTCTTGATGTCTGGAGTCTACATTCCATTTCTCCTTTCTCCTCCCCCCGTTCATTGGCAGTTTAAAACTTGACAGGAAGTTCAGGCAGAACACTTTAAACTTCATTCAAGATAAAAGCTGGATAACTGGGGTTTGGAGCTGCTGGGCAGGAGCCTTTCCTCTGTGTTTAAGTGGACAAATTGATGGCAATTGATGGCAATTGACATTACTGGCAACAAACCTCCACAACAGCTACCAAGAACTCATAATTAACCTATAAGAAGGTTCTGTGCATGTGCAGAGGTGGTGCGTAGCAGAGGAAGAGATCTTGATTGTAGGCAGGGCTGCTTCAGAACATGGATAAGATGTCACAAATGCATCGATTCCTTAGAGCAATGTAATGGCGTCTCTTCATGAGACAATTTACATAGAAGTAACATATATAAAAAGATTGGGTATTGTAGACTGTACAATTAGAATTTGTCAAACATGTCAGTTTTCATTTTTCTGTTTCCATCTTTCATATCTTACTTTTATAGATTTTTTTCCATAAATGTTATATTTTTTATTCTAAGTTTGCTAGTACTGGTAGGTTTCCAAATATAAACCTTGTATTGATTGTTTGCCACAAATCCACATTTTGAGTAGGAGAGATATTCATTCTAAATAGCTGCACTGGCAATGCAAAACATCATTGTACTTTGAAGGGTTTAGTGATATATTTTGATTTTTTCCAAAGAAAAGTTTAAAAATTCATTCTGAGCTACCCTATTTGTTTTTTTTTCACTCTTGCTTGTTGAATAAAGGAAAGGGGTGGGAGGGAAACATTCACATAGCTGCAAGCTTTTTCTATCTGGGAAAGTCTCAGGCTTCGATTCTCATCCCAGAAGTCATGTGCCATTTGGTCAAGATCTGGTCTTCCAGTCTCATGACAAATAGCAGTGTACCCATGAAACCAAGGTGCCAGCTTTTAATAAAAACCCTAGTTCTGGCTTTAAACTGGGAGCTTCTGCACAATGCCTAGCACTGGGTACTGTGGAAATTGGCCACCCTTTTGAAATATCTCTGCCATCATTATTAAAGAGCTCTTGACTGCTTGTAAGAGGTTGGGATACCATTTTGCTTGGTATGTATGCTTCTTATATTTTGCTTTTAAATCTGCTTGCTTAAATTAATAATCTGTCAGAGTATGAATATTCATGGACTGGAATAGATCATCCAATGGGGATTGAATGGAGACATGGAAACAAGGTCAGCCAATGAATAGGCATGGTAACAGGCTCAGCCAATGAGGGCTGTTTTGGAAACAGACTTGGGCTGGAAGGCTGGGCGTTGCTCAGCTCTGAGTCTGTGCAGAAGATCTGTGCTCAGCTCTAAAAAGAAAAAAGCCCGGGCTTGTCTGCTCTGAACTCTGAACTGGAAACTTGTCTCTCTGTTGTACTTCTGCCTGTGTGTTTTGCTTGTAACTGCTACTACATTGAAGAAGAATCTATATTGGTATTGTACATTTATCTTCATGTATATGTATATAAAGAAGTTAATGAATTCTGCTGAATCAGTTTACCTGTTTGTGTTTTCTGGATTTAATTTCTGCAACAAACTCTGACATAATCAAGCATAAAAGCCTCTTTATTTATTAGTGTGCTTATAGTTTCTGGGTCCAAAAGAAGCAACTGTCTGGGCACTTGATCACTCCCCTGACATTTTGGCAAAACAATAGCTTGGAAATCCTGCTTTAGCATAGGTAGCATTGTTTTGGAGACACAGTGGCTGAAGGAATGACTTGTCTTATAAAAGAAGGTAGCAATCTCTCTCTAAGCTGCATTAATTAATTTGGAGGCATAGTGACTCCAAAATGAGTTTGGAACAGACCAGTTTTGGTTCAGAAGAAAGGATACATGCTCAGGCTGTTCTAACCCAGTTTAATGTATGTTCCATTTGAGGTCTGAAGAGTTTAAGAGATGATATTTTAGGACATATTTACTAAGAATTAAATCACACTATTTTAGTGGGGCTGACTGCCTAGCAACTGTATATAGAACAGAAGCGTCACTACTCACAAGGATAGAAGCTTAGGTTTCACCATAGTATTTTTTTTTCTCTTGGTTGAGGCTAACTTTGCCCAACTGAGTTTAGTGAAAATTTGTCCAGATTGGCATTTGCTGGATTGTGCCTAGTTTATATTGAATTCATTTAAGATTGTTTAAAATAAAAGGCTTTCAAATTTCAAATTAAAAAGGCCATTAAGCATTCTACAATTTTGTGTACTTTGGTGGAGCTGTCACCTGGTATAAATATTTAAATAACCCCTTTACAATTTGTAGAGCAATAGGAAACAATTTATTTCTATTCTCAATTATTCTGAAGTTCAGAAATTAACACTGGAAGTTTTCAGCTTGCAAGTAAGTTACTATAACAATAGACATTTTAAAGCCCCATGGAAAAATATGTTGGAAATTGCCTGTTCAAAGAAATTTATGATTTTATTATAGCTGCATATTGACTATTCCTACAATATCCCGAAGGCAGAACGAAACAGTTTATTTATTCAAACTGCAAATGAAATTGGGTAAGAAAAGTAATTAGCAAGCAACAAAAAATAATGGAAAAGCACCATAAAAGCAGCTTGGAATTTATGTAAGTTGTCAGATTGTTAGAAAAGAACAGCTTAAAATTTAAAAGATCAACTTTTTTATATGCATACCAACTGCATACAGCATATATAGATTTATCCCAAAGTTCACACAAAGAAAAAAATCAACATCCTTGTTGAGACAAAGATCCTTTTTCAATTTTGGGAATGAGTACAAAGGTCAGATGTATTTCTGCACAATGAGACTCCCATGTACATTTCATCTGTTCCAATGCTACATTTAATATTTGAGGTATCTCATATGCTTTTCTGATTAGATGGGATGACCAGCTCTGTGTGTATCAAGCATAGGTACATATGAGATGGGAATGGAGTGGAAGAGGATATCAGGCAAATTAAAATATGATAGCTTGACACAAGTATGCAATCATGGAATTTATGTAATTATGTCATTGTTTCAACATCAGCATTGTTTGCTGCAGATACCATTGACATGAATATATTTGTGGTTGCATGAAGTTTTTCTATGGTAGCAATATAACACTCCGTGTGTGTATGTGTGTGTGTGTGTGTGCGCGCGTTTCCCCAAAACTAAGACCTGTCTCAAAAATAAGCACTAGCATGTTTTATGTGTACATCTAATATAATCCCTACACCCAAAATAAGCCCTACTTAAGAGCCTGAACAGCAGGCCAGCCACCCATTCTGTCTGGTTGCTTGTGATGCAGCAATTGTCATGATGAAGCAAGAAGGCGTGGAGGTGAAGCTGCCCCACATGCCCCACACTGGCTTACCTCAGGGCCCCTGTAGCCAGGCCATCCATGCCCCTTCACCTCATGGCTGCTGGCCCATTTCTTCTGCTTGCGAGTGGCCACAATGAAGCAGAAGGTCAAGTAGTGTTGTGGCGCCATGGTCGCAAGGCGAGCCAGGTGTCGGGGCATGAGTGGCGTAGCTGCAGGGACGTTGAGATAAGCCAGCGCTGGGTTCATGGGGTAGCTCCACCCGCCACCTCGTGGTGGCAGCCTTGGCATTCCATGTGACTTCCTGTCCCTCCCATACATGGGGAAAAAATAAAATAAGATACCCCTGAAAATAAGCCCTAGTGCTTATTTTGGAGCCCAAAAGAAAATAAGACTTGGTCTTATTTTTGGGGAAACATGGTAGTTTAAATACTCTTATCACTCTTATTATTCTTTCATATGCGTTATCAGAGATGTTTTCAAAATCTTATTGGGGCGGATAAAAAGGTCATGGTAAGTCAACATTATCTGGACTTGCAGTTCTCATAGCCCAGAGCAACCAATTTGTTACTTATTACTAAAGTTATTTCCAAAGACTTCTTTCACCAAACTATTATGTTTTAATTAAAGACATAATAAAGGTTTGCCTACCAACCTATCATGCTAGCATCTCTTCTGCTTCTATTTTCACCCAAAATTTCACCCATAATTAACATATTTCACAAACACAGTTATTAGCATACTTTTAAACCATAGCCATTCAAAGTATTTATGGCAGCCATGGTACTTATGTCACATAAAGGCAATGATCCATACAACCAGATGTAACCAAACACATATAACCATATCAATACCAAGAGTACTGACCATCTCCTCATATCATGCTTTATTTTCATGAGGGTTATGTTTTTTTTAATGAGTGCCCTGTCTTTAAAGGCAATTTATCAATATTCAAATAGTGTTAAATCATTGTCATGTTTCTTTTCTGCATTCTTTAGAATGCCCTGATTCCTTTTTTTTAATGTACATATTTGCCATTCTAAATCTTTTCAAATGGGTCTTTTAAATAATGGTTTTTAAAGTATTTATGACCAAGAATTTTAAAAATTGTTGAGGGTGTCTCTGGCAGTTCTCTTTTTGTATAACTACCTTGTTCTTATGCTGGAGAAAATAATGATTATTAATATTTTAATGAGTCAGCCTTCACTACTGTTCAAACTGTATGTAAATAGTCTGTATTTTCTGAACAAAAGGGTCAAATCTTATGCTTATTTCATTCATGCATACATAAATTCATTCACTTTGTACATTATTCTACTAGGCTAATATATTATTTGTTCGTGCTTCTGTACAAATTTGTAGCTGTATATGTCTTAATGATATATCCAAATATACTTTCCATCTTATTTTTCTGAACTGAATAGAAAAATGAAAAATTTAAGAATTACAGGATTGATTTCTAACATAAGATCCCCATATTTTTAAACACAGTAATTGAAATAATTTACCTATTTATTACTCCTATTCATTTCAGCACACTGTCAATTTGATTAGGATGAAAACTAAATAAAAAGGCATATTCTTTCTATTGATTTTTTTGTACAGCTAGGATCATTTTTAACAAACAAAATCAATAGCATTTGGGGAAAATATTTGGATGCTTTCGGTTTATCCCTAAGCTCTTTCCTAGATGGTTTTATTTTTCATTTAGGTAGAGGACTCAACAAAGGAAAAAGAGCAATTAACTAAAGAAACATCACCGTCTGTAATAGATAATGACTTTACCTCTATTGGTTTCTGTGGGATATAAATGGGTCCAGGACTAGACAACTTAGTACACTATGCACAATCAATTTTAAGGTGGTTAAATGTGTCTAATAGCCAGAATGATATAATCAGTCATGAGTGCTTGAATAGTTATCATAAAGAAAGAAGTGGAGGAATCCGTTTGTCTAACAAGTAAGAAGTACTGGATAATCCATTTAGAAGAGTAAAGGGAAACTTGTGGGAAAAAAGTTGCAAACGAATATAAAAGATATAAAAATGGCTTAAATATCAATTGGAAATGATTTTCTGACTAAACATGGTGTTTCAAAAGATGAAACAACTGTTGAAAGTGAAGCATGACTGAAGCTGAATGAATCACGGGACCCATTTTACAGAGAGGGGACTGCAACCTTTTACTGGTTTGTTTAGATTTAAAAAAAAGATCCTGTCTTTTTTATTTTCATAAATAACTCAAGGCAGCAAACGTAGATAACGTAGAACTTTTTTTTTTTGAAAAGTTGTTTTCAGTAGGGAAAAGAGTGACTGCACTCAGATTCTTCTTATGTTATGCAAAGAGGTACTTTTAAGAAACATTTAAAAATATTCCTTTGTTCCATAAAGGAATAGAGACATATCTGTATTTTAACAGGAAAGTATAATCAGGGGACAAAGCATGTTCAGGAGCTTCCCAAATACATTTGGTGGTTCACTGTAGGAAACAAAATGCTGGCCTACAGATATTTTTTCTTAATTTATATCACTTTTAAGTTCACTTCATTATTCTTAATTTTTATCACAACTTTATCATCATCAGCAGTAGAGCAATAACTCCACTGTGAATCAATAAACCCATTTACTTGAGCTTTCCCCCCCCCCTGCCACCCTGGTGAATTCTTCAATGCCCAGAAAATTCCAGAATGAACTCAGGGACTCTGGGACTTGTAGTTTTCAAGTCAAGACACTGGTGTTATAGGAAGAGATCCTGTTGTGTTCTGCCTAATCCCCCATGCATATCCTGATCCCCATTAAGGGTAATTGCCTGAACCATTTGCATTCAGTTTCATGCCCGTCGCTGGTTGGCTAACTAGCGACAGGGAATTCCAACCAATTGTAAGTGACTGCCTGTGAGTCAGGGGAATCCCATAAAAGAGGGTTCCCTGCAGCTAGCAGGCAGTCCGGATTATCACAAGCTGAAGCCAATAAACGAGAGCTGACTGTTCACTGCGACTCGAGTCTTCTTACGCTGCGCGATCTAACACTGGCGACGAAGGTGGGATTCCAGTGAAGACTGCAGGACAAGGCACCAACCTCGTGGCACAGCGATCTTCTCCGAAGCAAGAGCTCCTCCACGAGTCCTTCGAAACAAGAACCACTCCGTGACTCCGAGATGGCAAACACCTCGAGAATCTCGTCTTCCATACCGGCCTTCAACGCAGAAACCGATGACTGGGCCGCCTACATGGGAAGATTCGAGCTACACCTGGCAGGAAATGCACAACAGGACATTCTCAAAGCCCAGAAGCGAGCATTATTCCTGACCAACTGCGGAGACAAGGTATACCACATGGCCCTCTCCTTAATTGCGCCAGCCAGCATACAGACAACTCCGTGGCCATCTATCAAACAATTACTGGCCGACCAATATGGGAACACCGAAGGGTTTCTAATAGCTCAAAACCGTTTTTACCACCGAAGACAGCGAGCGGGTGAGTCGATCCGGAGGTACCTTAGAGAACTCTGCTCAATCGCAGCCGCTGCCAGTTCTCCTGCCTCGACGAGATGTTGAGGGATCACCTCATCATCAGCATGAGGGACAAGAACGTAAAGAAGAGACTCCTCGTGCGCTGAAGCCTCACTCTCGGCGAAACCCTGGACGAGGCCCAAGCAGCAGAGGCCTCCGAATCCATGGCCACCAAACTTAGACGAGGCACCGTTCATCGCACCCACCGCGAACCAGCCCCCAGTCCAGAGGCCACCGAATTGGACGAGAGCAGTGAGGAAGAAGCCGTCCATCACACCTACGTGACACGAAAAGCGAGGACAGGGAGGGACGAACTCGAGTGCCCGGGGTGTTTGGGAGACCACACACGAGCAAAGTGCCATTTCCTAGATGCCACATGCAGCCGCTGTCTGAGACGAGGGCACATCGGGAAGGCCTGCCGCGCCACACAACCCAGTTCCCGGAAGCAGCGTTCGCCCCCGCAAAGACACTCGCCCCCACCGCGACGATCTCCACCGTGACGATCCCCACCGCGCTGTTCCCCTTCACAGAAGCCACATGAGAATAAGTGGAAGGGATCTTCTCGGCCAGATGAACAGCGTGACCAAAGATGGGCAGGAGACGATGACCGAGACGGCCGGAGCGTCCACCACACGGTTGTCAGCCACACCAACTCGATCAGCGCAAAAAAGTTCTTTGCGAAGGTCACGATCGGGGGGCAACCTTGTAAGATGGAGGTGGACATGGGTTCAATTTGTTCCATCATGTCGTGGGACAAACTGAAAGGACTGTTGCCCAAATTGTCAAAGACCTCCCTAGACAAGCAAGCATTGAGGCTCGTGGACAAGCAAGCACCTTCGCGTGCTAGGTTGAGCACAGATGGACGTCACCTTCCGGAAATTCAAGGCTCGCCTACCACTCACCGCCGTGGACGACCATCGACCCACACTGTTCAGCGTCGAATGGCTCCAGCCCCTGGGACTGGGTTTCACTGGCCTGCACCGGGTCCACGAGGACGAGTTCGAACAGTTCTTGGAAGAATTCCCGGATGTGTTCGACGGCTCGCTGGGTAAATATTGGTGGAAACCTATATCGTTAAACCTAGATCCCAGCGTAGCCCCGATCTGTCTGAAGCTCCGAAGAGTTCCCTTCGCCCTACGGCCAAAGGTGGACGAGCAGCTAGACAAGCTCCTAGCGCAAGGGGTTATCGAGCCCGTCGACCACGCCAAGTGGGAAACGCCCATTGTACTCTCCGTGAAACCCGACGGCTCATTGAGGGTGTGCACCGACTACAAGGGGACTATTAACAAAGCGCTAAAACCCCATGCGTACCCCATCCCCATAGTGCAGCACCTACTGCACTCGTTGGGGAACGGAAATACATTCGCGAAGCTGGATCTTGCCCAGGTGTACCAGCAATTGCCAGTGGACGATGCCACAGCCAAAGCCCAAACTATCATAACCCACCGGGGGGCATTTAAGTGCAACCAACTCCAATTTGGGGTAAGCGTAGCCCCAGGACTTTTCCAAAGCGTCATGGAGCGGTTGCTGCAGGGCATTCCGGGGATGCTGCCCTATTTCGACGATGTCCTCA
>JANHFT010010310.1:0-13151 GCA_032467955.1 Pseudoxenodon macrops | reverse complement strand
GAACAGCAAACACAGAAGTAAAAGAAGAGGACAACCAAAATGCATCCATCAAGATAGGAGACGCAACAACTTGAAGATATCACTCTCCTTGCTACATGAAACCTTTTACAGATGTGAAAGAAAATTATTTCGATGACAAACTTTTGAATGATGAAGGCAGCCAAGATACAGCCTCAGGGAGATTGGAAAAGAGCATGTAGTTTTAAAAGGAGATATTTGTCACCTTGAAACATTTGGGTTTACTTTATTTTCATTGGCAGATTCCACAGAAGAATTTGCTCTCATGTTGGCACTGACCTAATCATCCCAGAGAAGAAGAAAAAGTAACTACTACAGTAAATCTTCATTGTATCCGATGAATAGAGCAGGGGATGTCCATTATGAAAAATGTCTGGCAAATTCTAGAGAACATTGTCAGATCCCAGACATTTGCAACATTTGCATGATGACATCATCACATAAATGGTATCATGTTTGTATCATTTATTGTAATTTGCATCATACTGGAAAGGACAGAAATGACATACTTTCTGTTGTATCAGGTCTGGTAAATGGAAGTTTCATGATATCCAATAGGAAGGTGACAGTTTTCCCTCCAAATAATTTACCCGTGAATCCTGAAGGGAGGAAGGTCAACTTATATTTGTCAAGAATGCATATTTGCATTTGAGAAAAAGAACATGGGCTAGAAGTGCAAGTGACTGTATATGTCCTTGCTAAAAACATGGATTAATGTGAAAGCTAGCTACTCAGGGCCAAGGAATTGGACTTTTTCCTAATTGGCTGAATATAATACCCTAATTTGGAAAACCTAACAAGGCTGGGTTTTTATGTATGTCCTCCCCTGCCTAGCTATCTTTTGCCTTGTTTTCCAAGTGTTTTCCAGTTTTTATTTCTCAATCCAGCAAAGCAACCCTTTTCCTTTGATTTAAAATCCAAAGTGGTTAATATATTTGTTGTTGTTATTTGTCCTGGAAGGAGTGGGGTGTTCTTTTGATGTCATTTTATTATGCTGTGTGGGAGGATGGTTTGTATGTGAAAGACACTAGTGTTTCTCTCACACATATTAGAAATTGATTGAGGATCAATTAATTGTGGAAATGGACACTTGATTTTTAGGGAATTAATTTTCACTTACTGATTCATTTATTTATGTGACACAGAGCAGGGAAAAGCCAGAGTTTTATACCTTGGCCTAGCAATATGTAGGATTTTTTATTATGTTTTTTTCCCTTGTCTTCCCTTTATTTTGGGAGGAAAAGCAAAAAGTAGTAGATGAATTTGTTATGATAATAGGACCACAGCATGTTTCCTTCTTGACTAAAGTTAAATAAATTCAAAATTTCCTGCACAATATTGCAACAAAACTTAACATTAGCATTTGAAATAACTGGGGAACAATAATAGGGCTGGTATGCATCCTTCTATGCATTATTTATTTTGATGTTTTTTTAGACAATAATGCTAAGTAACACTTTTGCAAGTCAAATCAATTTATTTATTGATCTGTTGTCTACAATCTATTTCTACCTACCTGTTGTAGAATAAAATGTAGAAGTCCAGGTCAGGTATATGGTAAGATTGGTAATTATTCTCACACTTTATAAGTAAAGCAATAAAAGTCATTTCTGCTTGTGTGGGAAACTATATTGGACTTAAATGACAGCGCCCATTTTCGTGAAATAAAAAATCTTCACCTGTGGCTATTTCCCCTCAGTGACAGGCTAGGGAGGGGATATAATGTAACTCTCTTCCCCATCACAGCAGTACATTCTGATCACACTCTATTTTACATTTCACATCACTATTTATATTTTTTCTTCTTGTCCACCAACCAGCTATGAGATTCAATTACAGATCTCTTAATGCCCCATCTTGTTTAACAAGCCAATATTCTTGAGTGCTTCTGCAATGGATCCACCTTGGAGCGTTCCCTTGTATGTCTGCAAGTTTGGAAGAGGAGGAAGAGGATGAGTCAGTAGAAGGGAGCACAGAGTCGCATGAAGACTTAGATTAGTGGGCTTGAGCCACAGCCACAGCCACAGCCAATTGAACAAGCAGCCACAGTCAATTGAACAAACAGCCACAGTCAATTGAACAAGCAACAGTCTGAGCCCAAGTGAAGAGAATCACAGCTGCAGTGAGTTGTTCAGGAAGCTCCAGGCTAGAATTGGGAGTGGCTGCCAGCAGTTAGCAATGAGGGAGAAGATGGAATCCACACCTCCTTTCAATCCGAGGATGCACAGGGTGGAGAGGAGACAAGCGCAATGCTGATAGCCTGACTACCCGTGAGGAAGCAATTTTGCCCCCTGTGAAGGGCTGCACCAGTGTCAGCTATTTAATTCCACTCTGAGGAATTGTGCATCACTGGGATGTGTCAAGTTTCCAGCTGTGTGTTTTTGCATATCTTAACCCATGACTTCGTGCTTTGACTTTTGGGTTGCTCTCTTGGACTTAGATTATGCCTGTTGGACTGGACTTGCCTAATGCCTCTTGTTGTGCTGGGGTTTGAGGATCAGACCTGCTCAAGGTGTATGCTACCTGAATACCTGTTGGGGGTCTTGAATAAAGAACTTAGAATACTTCATGGTGTGTGCGTATGTATAGGAATAGGGTAGCATAACTTCCCATGAAATCATTCAAGTTCCATTGGGAAGAAAAATCCTCTTACTGTCTATAAATCTTGTACTATCTTCATCTGGAAATCTCAGAACTGCAGGATTTAAAATGTAATGATCAATTAACATTTAATCAATCAGTTCAGCTCCCTTGGGTCAATCAGTGGAATGCCACCATTTTATTTGTGGTTCTTATGCATGAAAATACCACTTTTGAAATCATTTTGATTTTAATAGGCCAATATCATAGAATCATGTAATTAGAAGAGACAGTTTGGCTTTCAAATTCAACGCCACATTTTGTGCAGTAAACCACATGAAAGCATCCATTACATCTGCTGGTTCAGCCTTTCTTTGAGATCATTCAGGGAAAGGAAGCTCTTTCTGGGTAATTGGGACCATTGTTGAATAGTATTCTTACTATTAGAACATTTCCTAACAATTCACTGGAATTTGTTCCATAACCTCTTTTGGAGGACAGAGAAAGTTGTGCCCTTTTTCTGTGACATTCTTTCAGATACTTTAAAATTATGATTGTATCTGTCCTCTTCTTGGGCAGAAATAGCCCAAGGCCTTTTTCTGTCTCTATTCCTCTGATTATGCTTAGTGATCATTGAACTCCTTATAGTCTTCTGAATCCTTATTAAAGCGTGCTATCTAGAACTGGATAAAATGCTTGATTGACTATGCAGAATAAATGGGGCATTTTATAGATAAAGTCTAACTTGGAATTGCCCTTCTTAGCAGCAAGTTAAGGCTGTTGACTCATATTCAATTTCCAACTATGTCAGCCTATTTCTCACAATTACCTAGTGAAACATCTATCTTCTTGTTGGGGAAAAACTGAGCCAAAATAGGAACTGAGGTTTTTTATCCCCCTCTGTATCTTTTTTATTACTTGTTAACATTTTGCTATTCACATTGATCTGGTCTTGAATGATGAACTGGTTCTCGTTTTTGAACATAATTGAAGAAGCTCTTTTCATTCTTAGCATCCTTTGGCTTTGAGCTTTAATGTTACTGATTCTGTATGTACTGTATAATTATAGATAGTCTCTGTGTCACTCCCTCTTTCCACTCCCTTTTTCTGTGCTTTTATTTTGTTTTTAGATCTTCACAAAATTTCTTGACCATTTTCCCCCTTGCTATCTTCCTCCCCCCCCCATTGGAATAGTTTGCAATTTTCCCTTTAGTATCTTTTTAAAGAGGAACTCTCACCATCATAAGCTTCATTTTCCACTGATTCTACTTCCACAGAACCCCACTTACTGTTCTGAGTTTATTAAAATCTTATTTTTTGAAGTTGAAGATACATGTTAGACTACTACTAATAGCACTTAGCAATAGCACTTAGACTTACAGGCCACTTCACAGTGCTTTACAGCCCTCTCTAAGCAGTTTATAGAGTCAGCGTATTGCCCCCAACAATCTAGGTCGTCATTTTACCGATCTCGGAAAGATGGAAAACTGAGTCAACCTTGAGCAGCTGAGATTCGAATGGCTGAACTGCTGGCAATCGGCAGTCAGCAGAATTAGCCTGCAATACTGTATTCTAACCACTGTGCCACCACTAATTTTCAGTTAAGTTCATATCAAGAACTTGAGCAATATGTAGTTTGTACTCTTGTTGCCTCCTCTTCCTTGTCTTCCTTATCTTTTGATGGTGATGAATGGGAATGTGTGTATGAATTTTCTTTTTATGCACATTGTCCTTGGGTTACCTCATAAATCCCATGGTGTATATAATGTTCAGCTATGCCAGTGACATGTAATTCTACATCTGTGGTCCACTATGTCTTCCTCCAGTGACGTATTTCTAGTGGTATCTAATCTCTTATCTTCAAGCTTGGGTCAAAACTCAATATATCAAAAACAAAATGTCTCATTTTCCTCTCAAACCCTCCCCCACCCTTTGTCAAACACTCCTGATGAGAGGAAAAGATCACCAATCACCCTCTTGAACTGACACAAAATCTTTTATTTTTTATATACCCCCCCCCTCTCCTTTGTTCCCCATATTGAGTCATGTCACTTCTCCTTTACAACTTTATAAAAATATGTCCCTTCCTCTCTGGCTCTTCAATGAAAGTTCTCATTCATGCCCTTGTCATCACTCACTTTTTCTGCTGTAGCCTTCTACTGTCTCACTTCATACTGTTAACTTTTCTCTACTGCTTGGCTGTCAACACTATTCTCCTCTTCTTTCTGATCACATATTGTCCCTCCGTAAATGCTAGGGCTGCCATTTTATCTTATCGTATCTCTGCCCTTCATGTTTATATTGCTTCATCCCCCCCCAGGGGTCATTTCTTTCAACCAACTCTACCTTTGCCTCCTGAAATGAATGTATTTTACCTCTGTTACTTCTGCCCTTAAAGTTCACTTGCTCTGTGAAGTCTTTTATTCAACTTCATAAGGTTCATTTCCACTGCAATTGATGCATATCTCAGACAGTTTATAATTATAAACTTTCCTACATAATGGTAGGTGAAAAGGGAAAACAAAATGCCCACAACTAAATATAATAGATTGAAAGACATAAGTTGGATTAGAAAATGGGAAAGAAATGGTCCAAATGAATGCTCAGGGCTGGGAAGGGAGAAGGGAAAGAAAGAAACTCATTAAGATAAAATTAAAATCAGTGGGGAAAATATAGCCTGAATAAAATAGATTTAATCACAGAGCTGATTGAGATGTCCATGAAAGCTCATAATGAGAGGCAATAAGATTTATACGTAAATTAGGTATAATAAAAAGGTGTTAATTTTTAATGAGATGAGTTCTTCTTGTTAATGACTGACAAGAAAGTCAGACATTTAAAGTTATTTTTCACTTTTTTTTCTCTAAAAAGAACTGAATTTGGCTGCCAGTATACTGTATATCAATTCCCTTAACACCTTTATTGCCATCTCAGGAAACCACAAAATGTTTGTTTTTAATTGAATGCTTGCACAGCTACTGATAGTTTTATAAGGAATTTGTGAGCTATGAGCTATTGGATACAATTTTCAATTTCTGTCTCATGGCAGAAATTCCTTTTGTTTTGATTGCTTGTTTATTCATGTCAGTTTGCTTCATCTACTCCATATTACAGTAATGACATTTCATCTGACCTTGTGAACATCTCATAGCTTCTCATAATACTGAGGGGAGGAGTGAGTGAGAAAAAAAAAACTATTTTTCCTCAGAGATCGCAGTTTGGGACTTAGCTGAATTAATCTGGAGAGAGACCATTTATCCAGGGAAGCAATGAACTGCTGGATGATGCTAGGGTTAGTCTTAAGAAAATACTGAGTCTGGGGATTATGCAGCAATTAGAGAAGAAATGGGAGAATATTACAAATACAAGAAAGTAAGTACATTTTCAGGCATTAACAAGTTTGATGTAGGGGACAGGAAAAAAAATCCTTATTGAATTTACCAGTATTCACACTATTCAGTCAGTACTATGTGTTCAAAAAAGGTTGAAGAAAGTAATGGACTTTACTTTTCGATTCTAATGTGGCTAGTAGCCTGGTTAGTTCACCTTCCATATGGTTCAGTGATGTCAGAAGGAACTTTATAGACTGGCAATCTTAAAAGTTTTCCATGAAATACCGGTACACATGCTGTTGCAGTTGGGACCGCTTCATGTGGCGTTCTATCCACCTAGATCAGGGGTGTCAAACTCGTGTCATCACGGTAGCATCACGTGACATATCTGAACTTTTCCCCCTTCTCTAAACTGGCATGGGGTAGCCAGCACATGACGCATCCAGCCCACCGGCCGGGAGTTTGACAACCCTGACCTAGATGGGCACATAAAGACTCTTTCAACTTATCTTGAATATAGATGAAGAAGCTAGTTTTATTAGCAGAAGAAAGTTTGACAGAAATCTCTTGAAGTCTCATGCATTCTTTCAGTGTAGTAGATTTATTTGATTTATTCTTCCTCCATTTGATTTATTCTTCCTCCATTTTTTGTGAGTTCAAAACAGTGTACATACCAAATGCTGCCACCTCTTGTTTTCCCCCAACAACAAGCTTTGAGGTGAATTGGACTAAGAGAAAGAGATAGGCCCAAAGTATGACTTTCCTGCCTAAGGGAAACCTAGAACTCACAGTTTTCTGGTTTCTAGGCCAGCATCTTAGCTGTTATGCTGGTTCTCATTAACTACATGACATTCTCTGTATGAATAAGTACCTTTCCTAATTCTAGGTAATATTTATCAGGATATGGTGAGCTGAGAAAGAGCCATCAATTTCCCCATTTCTACAAAATAGAATGGAAGACACCACACACAACCTCCCTCATTTGGCTTCAGACAGGCTGAGACACTGTAGTATCCAAAACCTAATAAATGTAACCTTTCACCTTTCAGATACTAATTTGTTCATAAAATGATTTCACAATCTCAGTACAATGTCCAGGTACAAAAGGAAGTATTTCACAGGCAATTTGTCCCGCAGCATTGCTTGGGTCTCCTCCACATATTATGAACCATCAGCTTCTCTTCACAGTGCAAAGCTACGGCTAAGGTTTCATTGTTTTTTTCATTGATTTTCAGTTTGCTCTTCTATACATTCAGCTTGAATTGGAAGTTGATATTCATATTCATATCCAGCATAATTTCAAGAAGGTTATTAATCTATCTTTGGGCCTCTCTAGGATGCCCCACTCACCCATACGTACATGTTGGTTTAGAGATAGCTTTATTTTGTCTTCCCCCCCCAGCAGTTCTGTTTCAGGTGTCAGCTCTCTCACAGCTGCTAGATTAGAACCGCAATTTGGCTCCAGACCAAGTAGATAACAAAGACATGAAAATACAGCAAACTCAAAACAGTCTCGGAAATACAGGCTTTGCCTGAGTAGTTTCAAAAGAGAAGCCAAAATCCAACCTGAGGCTTGGAATCTCCCATTAGGTTTATCAGGCAGTCCAATGCTCAGGGTTTATAAGGAGAATTCACAGGAACAGCCCAGGACAGGGGTTCAGAGGGTCGTTTCCAAGGGAAGCTAGCCATGAACAAGCCCCAGACTAAACTTCCAGGCAATAGCCAATTAGCCCACCAAACAGATAAACCGCTGCTCAAAGTGTGTCCAAAACACAAACACAGTCTTCTGGAAACTTACACTAAACCCACTGTAGCGTCTCACAAAAAAACATCTGGCCACAACCCACACATGATGCTTCTAGCAATGCCTCCCTTTGCCTGCAGTGCTAAATAGCTCCCGGTGCAGCCCATCAAGAGGGGCAGAGCCTTTTCTCCAGAAATCTGTCAGACTTCTACCTCTCTGCCCTGCGTACTCTGGCATTCGCTCTGGTAGGCAGCTCCTCCCCTTCTTTCTCACTGGCCTGCATGCTCTCCCCAAACAAAGCCTGTTCTGCTGGCAGTTCAGGGTCAGTAATCCCTGACGTGCCAGGAACAACCTCATTGTCCCTCGAGGCCGCTGAGGAAAACGTGGAGGAATCACTGTCCACAGGAGACATCACACTCTCTTATAATTTTGGATGAATAACAAGTCTCATTTCTCTAGCATTGCTAATGGAATATTCATTAAAAGTGATAGGTAAAAAAAGCAAACCCAAAGTGGTGTCAAGTCCCAAACTGAAAAAGATATTTATACATTCCAAGGTACTTACACACTTAAAATCAATGATTAATAGTACTTGGAAGAAAATATTCCTTCATAGTGGAAAAGACAACACATGCGGTAAAAGGTAGGATACACTGGACAACAAATTTTGGTTCCTGAACACATTTGGGTGCATCTTATAGATTTTTGGCTGCTAATCACAAAAATAACCTATAATTTAATCTACCATGCACCATTTTATAGATTTTTGTTTTGTTTTGCAAATACATCTTAAGTTTTCTAATTTTACTAATGGACTAAATTTATTAATTTTAAGTTGACCAATTACTAATACCCACTGGAATGGTATTTTTTTTAATGATTCATCAGTGTTAAGCCTCAAGGCTGTTACATGATGACAATGTACAACCTTTCGGTACCTGTTGACTATGCTGCCCACATGAAAGAAAGAAACATGAAAACATGGAACTGTTGTTGAAGCACATGCAGTACACCAAGTACAACTGGAATAGCTGGAGAAATCTAAAAGTAGTGGCTCTGCTGCTTGGAAATGCAGCACAGATATGCCAAGTATTGTTCTTACAAGTGCAAATTGGGTAACAATGCAAGAAGTGTTGCATTACATGAAAAAGAAATGGCTACTATGAAATAATTTGGTTCCAGGACAGAAAAATGTGGCAAATGGACCACTTGTTGACCCAACAAAGATACTTTCACCTTCACTAAAACTGAGAGTGATGAAAAATTTTGTGAAAACGATGAAACAAAAAAGGTTGAAGTTTTTCATAATTTGGAAGATGTTTCCAAGAACAAATGATGGCAAGATTAAGGAAAGCATTTTTTGTTGAGCCACATATCAGCTAAGACATCAATGACAAGCAGTTTGAAGATCTGTTAGTGGAACCAGAGAAAATTGCCTAGAAAGCATTCAAGGATGGCATTGAGAGTTTTCTTGGCAATTACAGAGCACCAAACTACATTCAGCTAGTTGACAAACTTCTTACAGCATTTAAGACCATAAAGTGCACTATGTCACTGAAGATTCATTTTCTGCATTCACCCTTGGACTTCTTTCCCAAAATTCTAGATGCAGTTAGTGACAAATATGGTGAAAGTTTTCGTTAGGACATTGTCACTACGGAAAAATGACATCAGGGAAACTGGAGCGCATCAGTGCTGGCTGACTATTGTTGGATACTGCATCAAAACGCATCAGACACTGAGTTCAAATAAAAATCAGCAGCAAAAAAAAGTTTTAGTTCCTTTGAACTCACACAGCATGTCATAAACATTATGTGATTAAATACATTAGTCATTAAATGTTAATTTCATATTTTTCATGTTTCCTAAGGGATTCTGAAACTATATTTGTGTTCAATTCATAATCACCAAAACGTTTTGAAGAAGCTTTTTTTTTAATGGTTGTTCAGTGATATGCAGCAATAGAAAAGTCTGCTATTTTTTTTTATTGTTTGCTAGATTTGAAACCTACTTGGTTCCCTTTCAGAATTAAGTCAAGGTGACTTTCTACACAACATTGTGCAAAGAGTCATGGCAATCAAACCTAGTGATGCAAAGCAGAATTTTTCTCTTTTCCCTTGTTCTCTACAGTAAATAGTATTGGCCTCTATGTATTCATGGTATTGATTGTTTTAATGATATGCACAGAAAAGCAATTCCCAAATGTTTAGCCTGTCACTGTGACTAATCTCCCCTGCCCCCCATCTGGATATCACACCTTGAGAAACAGCTGTGTCAATGATGCTTTCCATTAAAGTGTCCTGCCGATGTCAAGAGAAACACATTAATGGCTAGAGAAACCTTATAAATGGCCAGTGTGCCATTTTAATGCTAAATAAAAGCAATAATCAATAGCAGAGGTAGCTGCAGGATATAAATTTGCCTTGTTTTTAAAATAATTTCCTGCAGTCACGTAAGATGAAAGTGCTGACTTTAATTCTCCTCTTCCCAAACTTTTCCAATAAAAACTTGTTTATAGTCTGCCTGTTTTATTTATTCACTTATTTATTTAGCAGAGCGCATGAGGCTCTTCTTACTTATGGAACATATTTAAAATAGTTCAATGATTTCAGTTATAAATAATAGTTATGGCTACAGGAGGAATTTGATATTAGTAATTAGTGAAAAAGTATTATACCACCGTGATAAATTGTATTGATACAGGGGAAATTCACTTTCTGCTAAAGAATTTTTATTGAATGTTAAATCAGCATCATAACCTGTTTAACTGTGAGTTCAGTATTTACTACAGAAATAAAGTCTGTATCTTTTGAAAGGTGACCATTATAGGAAACTTCTTAATATATTTACTATGTGTATTGATCTACTCAAACTGCAGAGAATCTGTTTTAGTCCTCATTTTTGAAAAAGAGACAAGCAGTTCTATAGTCATTATTTGCCCACATTAACAGAAAAGATAACTGGGGAAAATCTTGAGCCCTGGGGAGATCAAAAATGAAGAGTCCATGTGAAAGCTGACTCTTAATTCAAATTCTGCCTTAGAAATACTCTTGTACACATGGATTTATGACTGGAGCCTTAGAAGGAGATTCTGGTCACCTTGGAGCCCCAACATAGCCAAGCCTTGGGGGCTTTTGGGTATAGTCTAATTTTGGAGAGAGAAATGGTCCATAGGGTAGGGCCCTATGCTGCATAGAATATAACCCAGCCCGTGTTTGGTCCTACTGACAGCAAATCAGCAGGAGATAGAGATTGAGAGAGATTTGCATATGTTGTCCAAAAATAAACTATATTCCACCGCTTGAAGAAGAAGAAGAATTCATTTAGATCAGCTCTTTCACCTCAATCACTTTGGGAAGCAATGCAGGTTGGGTGGGCAGGAGGCATTGCAATCCCCCTTTCTACCCTTTTAAGTATCAGAAAGAGACAAGTTTAAATTCTGTAAGGGGTCACAGAAAGAAAATGCAATATTGTGCTAAGAGGTTGAGATCTACTTTCCAATACATTCTCCAGGAGGTTATTACACACAACCTTTGAATCTAATGCCATTTGGTCATATAATAACTTGTGTGACTTCTAATATTTTAAACATTTATTTATTTTATTGCTGTAATATTCAGAAAGTGAGCAAAAAAGGAGGAAGGGGAAAAGTCTACAAAATACAATTTACACACACAGGCAAGAACCAAAAATGAGCAAGAACAAAAAGACAAATAGACCATCCCGAGGAAATAAAACTCACAGATATGCACAGACATATATTGCAGTAGGTATACTGTATAAAAGAAACTCAATGTTTAAACATCAAATTAAAGTTTGACTGCACAGAATCATAATGAGCAAGCTTTCCATTATGCCGATAGAGATCCAGTTCAGACTGAGAGTAAATACATTTCTTCAGGCCAGGATTTTAAGTACAGGGTAGTAATTTCTTTCCAACAACACAAAATTATCTTTTTAGCTGTACTCCAGGCTCAATAAATCAAACCTCCTTCAGAGATGCACACTTGCTAAGATATTCAGTAGAGGCCCATGCTGTATGTCCCACCATTATTAGATGTTGCTTTTGTAGCAATGGCAAAGTTATGAAATGGTCTTGACTAGGGGTGAAATTCAGCAGGTTCTGACAGGTTCTGGAGAACTGGTAATGGAAATTTTGAATAGTTAGAAGGAGAATACCACCTCTGGCTAGCCCCAGAATGGGGTGGCAATGGAGATTTTGCAATATCCTTCCTCCAGGAGTGGGGTGGCAATGGAGACTTTGCAGAATCCTTCCCCTGCCATGCCCACCAAGCCATGCCATGCCCACCAAGCCACGCCGATAGAACAGGTAGTAAAAAAGTTTGAATTCCATGACTGGTCTTGACCTCCAAGATTAATGCTGCCCCACTGAAAATGTGCTGAAAAATGTATATTTCCTGAGTGTTTTCTTTGGTGGGTGTGGAGATGAGATTTCCTTGATTTATGCTACAATGTATTGATTTGATTTGATATCATTTCATATGATTTGTATGGCTGCTTATTTCAGCAAGAGAACTGGGCAGTCGTACAGATAGAATAAATAAATTATGCTGTTTATCATAGCGATATGTATTTATGTGGTCTTAATGCTTTAAAATCACCATCACTATCACCAGAAGAATTTTACTGAAATTTCTGAATCCCTTTTTGGATTCCCCTCTAACCCCAAAGGAGAAGACAGGTGAGGTGAAATGTTCATTGGTTAAGTATCTTGAGGATGGTTTTTTTCCCCATAGTTTCAGAATCTCCTTCAGAATTGTGTGTTTGTTGCCTTTCATATTTCAATCATCCCTCCAGGAACCTGTACTCTCCCAAGCTTTTTTTGCTTCCAAGGGAAGAGGTCATAAGGAATCTCCCCTGCTGAGTATTTTTACAGAACAAAAAGCAGAGGAAGCTTCACAATGTTGTTATTGTTGGCGTTGGTGGTGTTGGTGATGGTGATTTGGTGGTTGGAGATGAAGGTCAAGTTGAAGTGGTATTTTCATGGAAGACCACCAGGAAATCCCAGCACCATAGATCAGGGAGAAGGAAAATAGTAATAGTGAACAATTCTATATTATTGCCAAGAAAACAATGGAGAACTAAGCTAGACTTTATCAAATGTCCTTGATAAACATTACTTGAGACTTTGAACTTTAAGTGCCCATCTGTATATCTACTCTATGGACTGGACTTTACTTATACATATTGTATAAAAATCTGAATGAACGGAATGATTTTAACCAGGATAACTGTGTTAAAAAGGTAGGAAAAACTAATCAGAAGGGTAGCTGTCTTGCAATTACAAGGCAATCTTAAAATGATCACTAAAATAATTAAATTGATAAATTCTCTAAGATTGGGAAGAAGAGAAAGGGATTAAGAAGGGGGATGTATGAAAGACCAATGGAAAATGGTTAAAGAAGAGATTTGTACAATGTTTGATTACCTGTTTGATATATATTGGATGCAAAGAA
>JANHFT010010307.1:0-20262 GCA_032467955.1 Pseudoxenodon macrops | reverse complement strand
ATTAAGACTCAGTCCAATCGGAAAGCAGGACTAAGTGTACCCATGGCTGGAGGCTACCTCAACATTACTACGGAGAAGCATCCAGCCTGCAGGCCGTGAGTTTAACAGCCTTAGCACTATGCACACATTGTAGGTATTTCTTTTATTTATTACCATTTAGTATAACCAGGTTCAATCCTTTTGAAATAACGCTAACAGCAGATTCAGAGCTAAAGCTATCTCCTACCTAGCAGCTGTACAAGTCTTAAATTTGAACAATCCCTGAAGAACAAGTCTGATCTTCAGTGACATGACTGCTGAAACAATGTTTTGCTCTTGTTCCGCAAGGTTACCAATAAGGATTAGGAAAATACTGTTTTAAATATGACAGATTTAAATCTTTCATTAAAACGATTTAGCATTGTAATCATTGCCTGCATATTGTGAATTCATAAATTGTCATGGTTCTTCAAAAGCTTTATATTCATTTAATGGAAACCATTAGTCTTGAAATACAAAGCCAGGGCTTTAATTTAGAAGGTTCTATATTAGTTGACTCTAAACGTTTCCCATAATTTTATCTATAGATATATTAAAACTATTTTAGTCTGTATTGTCATTGTGAAAATAAAGAGGTGGTGTTGGTAACAAAAAGACAGAATTTTATAATTGATGTAAGACTTTTCAATAGTTGCAATAATAATAAACAAATCTACCATAAATATTAATAGTTAATTTTGGTAAAAACATATCCTTCAAAAGATGCTAAACATTAGTGTTTAGTTTTAAGAGCTAATAATAGATGCTTTATTTTCTGCTTCAGAAGTACACTGTAATATACATATATTTTAAAGGTCATGGAATGTTCTATGTGGCTCTAATAATTAATCCTGTTATGTTGAAAGGAAGCAATTTGAAATATGCGTACCATAAAAGATAATTCATAGACTCTTCATAGACTGTTTACTGTGCTTCAACATAAGCCTAAATATTTAACAGTTAGATGAGTTATATTACTATGATTATGTAGTACATGTGTAAGATATAAAAGTTATTTATTTGAATTGCATGAATTTTCTAAGCCATTTTTCACTTCTAAGCTACCGCCTCTCACCACTTTATAATGCCTTGGTAAGACCACACTTGGAATATTGCATCCAGGTTTTTTCAGTACGATATAAAAAATATGTTGAAAATTCAGAAAGAATGCAGAGATGAGCAACAAAGACGATTAGGGGATTGGAGGATAAAGCATATGAAGAACAGTTGCAAGAATTGGGTATGAAGAGGGGGTCAACCTATTCTCCAAAGCAGCTGAATGCATAACAAAAAGCAATGGATGGAAACTAATCAAAGAGAGAACCAACCTAGAACTAAGGAGCAATTTCCTGACAGTGAGAACAATTAATCAGTAGAACAAGTTGCCTCCAGATGTTTTGGTTGCTTCAACACTGGAGATTTTAAAGAAGAGATTGGATAACTATTTGTCTGAAATGATATAGAGTTTCCTGCTTGAGCAAGGAGTTGGACTAGAAGATCTCTTCCAATTCTGTTATTTTGTTGTATTCTCAAATAATTAAAAAAATGAAGCATTTCATCAAACATAAAAATGTTATTGGAAATTAAATGAAGTAATTAGGTTCTCATCCAAACCTCCTTGGTGATGAAAACAAAAACAGGCCCTCCAATGGTGACTGTAATCTAAGGACAGGTTAATGAAAGAAGTGTCCTTCTTAAATGATTTAAGTTTTATACTTAAATACCAACACTTTGCATGAATACAAATGAATTAGAAATCAGTGCAGTTGGTATAATATAGTTTGCAGAATATTACACTTTTAACAAAACTATTTCCAAATACTTTTAATGGACAGTCCTACCCATAACTCATTGCAATTATATAAAGCTTGAAGTGATCCAAAATATGTACCACTATAACCAGGTAATTCTATAAAAATAAAGCAGAAGAAACAATTAAAGACCAAAAGTAGTATCTAATCCAGGACCACAAACCTGGTCCTTTAGTTTGTATCACAGCATATGTACCATCACCAATACTGAATCTCCAATCACAGATTAGTTTTCATCTGCCTAGCTTGGTCTGGTTTGAGCTGTAATAATATTACCTCACATCCACCCCATGATTACATTCAGGAAATGCAGAGGTCATAGCCATCCATCAGGGATAGGGTAAGAAATATTGACATGAGTGATATCATTATGGAAATGCTATGAGTTACATGTTTCAGTTGGAAACTATAAGGTAATTACATAAATGTAACATTTAGATAATGATATCATGCTCATGCTGACATTTTGACATTATCAAGATTTGTCATAGACTCTAATGAGAACTTGTAGCATAGTTACAGTATAAGCTTATTTATGACTAATTCAAAATCTCTAGTAGACTTTACTTAATTACCTAAGAATATTTTACTGAAGAAATGGCTAGTCCTCATTTAGTGACCACAACTGGCAATTTAAATATTAAGTAAACTGTGAGTGTGCTATAATCTTACTTCAGCGTTCCTTGATTTTCAGATCTGCAAAGGTCATAAATATAATGAATAGTCACAAAGTTACTTTTCCAGGGCCATCATAACTGGCAAGGCAGTTGCTAAACAAAGATTACCTGTACTACATAAATGGATGCAGTGAAACTTTGGGAATATGACTAATAAATATGGATATGAGCATATGCATTAAACTAGGACAGGCACTAAATTGGATAGTAAATAAGCTCGGATCAGTAATGTCATGTATCAGAACAGTGTGAACTTGATTTAAATATTTTCTACAGTACTTGAGAAATATAAGGTCAAATACAACAGTTTATGGATGGGAGCGATGATGGGCTAGGACTAGGACACTTCAAATTCGCTAAAAGGAAAAATTATCTCTTTAGATGTACATTGAAAAGCATGGGAACTGAAATATTATTTTTCCAAGCTTTTCAAAAATTAAAAAAGTAATACAGATTTTAGTGAGGGGTTTTATAAGCAACTCACAGCCATCAGCTTCAAACATCCAGAGCCAACAAAATGTTCAGGAATAGAAATAGCATAGTTTCCCTGTTTAAATTATATATGAATGTTCACATATTAAATGTGCATCTGTTTCAGAAACACGCTAGATATTTTATCTGTGGAAAGAATGCATTATCCTGATGTGATAAATTGCAACAAAGAGCTTTTAAATGTTGTGTGATATGTGACATAGTCCCAAACTAAAAAAAAAAGAAGAAGGTGGGGGGAAGAATAAGATTTTTCAAATTAAGGAAATCATATAATATCTAGAGATACAGTATATGATAGGTATTCTAAACATGTCAGTGATAGAATTGCAAAGCAAATATTCATCTTGGACAACTATATTCAACTCCAAAACCAATTGCTACACTGCAAAATCAAAATGCAGTAAAATAGAAATGATTTGTGTGTTGCTCTCTGTCTCATAAAGTTGAGCTTTGCAACTTGTCTGACACATCATAAAGGGCCATAAATGCTTCAAAAATGTTCTAAACCAAAAAACACTTTAATTAGTGTGTCAGTTGTTGTCTCCATTGAAATTAAATATAAAATATAAAATGCAAGAAAAATATGGCTGCATAAAAAGGACTTTACAACATATAATTAATATGTAAACTTTAAATGCACAAAAATGATAGGACCAAGATGGACCTTTTTTTCACACTGGGACTAGGAATGATCTTTAGCTGGTTTATTCTGCCCATTGTTCCAAATGATAGAAGTAAAGAAGAATTTGCTCAAGATGGTAGCAGAAAATAACTTCCAGTTAGTTCTTCCTCCAATCATTGCAGAAGCTCATAGCTAAGCCTACTCTTTACTTTTAATGCCCACCTCCATTTATTTTTCTTCTTTCATTCCTCCAGATATAACGATAGCCACTTAAGGTTCATTCCCTCAACACTGTCAAACTATTTACTAAGTCTGCACTACTATTAATCTTCTCATCGTTCCTATCACCCATCTCCTCCTCCTACTGACTGTATGACTGTAGCTTTTTTGCTTGTATCCTTATGATTTATATCAACACTGGAAGTTTTAAATTTTGATTCCTGACAAATGTATCTTTTCTTTTATGTACACTGAGAGCATATGCACCAAGACAAATTCGTTGTGTGCCCAATCACACTTGAAAGAATTCAATTCAATTCCTTATTCCATTCCATTCTATTCTATTCCCCCTGGACACCATGAGTTTTTTTAGTATATTCTCTCTCACTTTTTTTAGCATCTTCAACACCATGTAGGAGGTAACAAGATCCAATCTCACTGCTTCTCTTCCTTTCATACCAAGACTTGAACAAAGGAAAACAGAACCCCTTCATTCAAACTATTAGACAAAGCAGCAGTAGACGCAGCAGCCCAGAAGTCACACTTTCTCCACTCTACCTCACACATAGCAATGATTATCAGGATTGCCTAGTAAGAAGGCAATGTTCACCCATTCAACATATGCTGTCTCCTCCTCATTACAAATGCCTTGGTGCTTGAGTATTTTAGGGCTATGCCTCAAAACTCCAGGATGTACTTCACAATTAGTTCATTTCATCTTCAGGATTTCCAGATGTTTCAAGACATCAACCATCTTACAACCATCAACCATCTACTTACCCAGTTGGTCCATATAAGCAGTGCCGCTGCTACAAATATTCTCAAAATGACATTGAATTTCCTTCATAGGGAATCTGGATTTCTAAAGGGTCATCTGATTCATTCAATATTTCCAGCATATAGATCCCAACATTCTTTCTATCCTCTCTCCAATCATTGGTCTGATTATATGCCTCTCTTTGTATATGTATATACTTGTACCTATTGTCCTGCCTTATCCAAACTTTTAAAAATGCAAATGCTTGGCTCACTACTTCCAATATGCTGTCCTTTTCTTTGTTCTGGCATTAGTCCCCAGAAAATTCAGAAACATCATTCTGGCTTTCATAGTGACCCACTGCAAATAAATACTACAACATAACACTAGATACAGCATATGCTATTGCTATATGTATCCTTCCTTTCAACAGAGTAAATGAAACATCCAGTCAAATAGTTCAGTTATCTTATCTATGCTTTTGCATCAACCATGAGCAAAGTCTTTGGTTTTCCAGTCACATTGTGCAGTCTCCAGTATCTGGGAATGATTCAGCATACCATAACAGGTATATCTTTCCTATCAGATATGAACAAACAGAAATCAAAAAAATTAGACACAGGATAAAAATGATCACTTAATAATACTGGTTTGCACTAACAGGGAGTAACAATCTCAGCCATGGATAAGATACAATGGGTCTGTGTTCATTCACAGGAGCAACTACCTAACTTTCAAAGTAAATAGTGATGGAGATGAGACACAATTCCACAGTCCCCACTACAGAAATAGTCCTTCAAATAGAGCAGGCAAAAGCGTATGTGAATTCATTCCCACCCCAAGGACCATCAATAGCATTTTTGGAGCTATGGGACCTCTTTAATGCTTGTATAGCCAAGTGATGTTTAAACCGACTTCAAGCACAGGATAAATGTATTGGAGGTCAAGGTTAATCAGAGTAGTACTCTACAAGTTTGAGCAATCATTACAATGTCATTCAGGCTGCACAAAACCTCACATAGTTAAATAATCTAGCAGATTAGAAACAGAGTAATTGAAGCAGGAAACTGAATCAGGTGGCTTGAAGTACTTTGTTCTTTTTCAAAATCCTTTGCAGATTTGCTTAAGGGATTCTGCTGATTTTAGTATTATAATATTGTAACTTCATTTCTTCTGTATGTGGGAAATACTGAGGGGAGTCAAGTGGCATGATGAACTCTCTGGCATCAATAGAACACATAAAACCTTATACCATGAGAATTATTTTTGGGGTAGTACCGTAGCTTTATTCATTTTCTCAGCATTTAAGATCTTGAATGGTCTTTTTTTCCTAGTCTTTGCTAATGGAGTTTTATAACCCTTTGAAGGTCCTGTCGATATACCAGTAAATAGGAGTCTTAGGTATGGTTTCAAGCTTGGCTAGTTTGATACACATTCTTAAGTAAAAAATGTACCCACATAAGCTTTGTCTCTGTGAAGAAGCCTATCAATAAGGTCCTGTCATACCATTTGTCAAATTTCATCACATAACAGCAAATCAACGATCAGACCACTGGTCAGAAAAATTCAAACAACCAATGTGGTCTGTCCAGCAATTACTCTACTGCAGCTGGTGATGAGGAGTCTTCCTAGGAGGGGCCAAGTTTGCTGATCAACTAACCATTCTCCCTGGCACCCCAGAAAGCCCTGTGAGCAGATGCAGAAATCGAAGCCATTTCACAATTGCAAGGACAATGCTTCAGTGTCATGTCAAGTTGGAACATTGGAAACAAAAAAAGCAGAATGTAAGAGCATTACAGTTCTTTCTTCACTAACTAAGCTGACCCCCTTAATCACTTTTTCAACTATTGCTTTGCTGATCTACATTGTGCAGGGCTGTAACAGAGCCTTTACTCTCTTCCTTTATGAAGGATTACAATCTTAATTCAACTGTCTTGGTAGTATTTCAGCAGAAGTATTCTGTAATATATAGAATATCTTGTTTATATTTTTTCTCAGAAATGCAATGCAGAAATAAACACAACCAGTGCAGCTAGCAAGGTAGAGGTATTACTTGGGCATACAAGGCATAGTTTGGATGACTAGGCACCTTTTGATCAGAGCAAATTATTTTGATTCAAATACAGCTGGTTTTGAAAATAGATAAAATATTCCATATGAAACTTGAGAAACTGTCAGCTACAGTTTTCCCTTCCCAATTCCCTTTTAAGATTTTTTCTCCTTTTAGAACAATCTAAAACTGCTAAATTGCTAAATATCTTGCGATGCTTTTGGAATTCAGAAATTTATTGAAACTGCCTTGTAGGAATTAAGAACTTTAGTCAGACATTTTTGTTACAATATTGTTGTTAATCCTTTCTAGTGGCACCACTTTATATCCTGTTGCAACTTTTTAGTTCATACTGGTGGATTGTTTCAGAAGATTATTTACCTCTCATGAATGAAGGCAAATATACGTGTCCCAGGATAATGATTCAACGTCAAATCTGGGTTTGGTGATCAGGACCAGAGATTTACCCTTCCAAGTTTTTGGATTGTGCTGGAGTCCATTTTCAGTATGTCCTTTGGATTTTCTGTAAGTCATGTTTAAGTGGTACTTAGGAGCCGAGGGTTTGGTAGCAGAAGGAAACAACAGCAAATCACACCAATCAGCCAATAGAAAGGCACCGCATAAACATGACACAGAATAGCCCAAATAATGTATTCCAATAAAGATAAATTCCCTAAAGATGGGCCCCAGCACAAGTCTGAAAGCTTGGAAGAGTAAATCCCTGGTCCCGGTGATCCACCCAGATTCTATCTTGCATTATTACCTCTATTTAACCTCTCAGTACATAATGAGTAGCTTGTAGATGGGTGGATGGGGGCTGTATTCAATTTTATGTGTTATTCCAAGAACCATCTACAAAAAGCGAGTAAGTAGATAATGCAGCAAATAAAAAGATGATTCCTGGCTAACTTGTTGGAAAGAAGAGAGCTTCAGGATGGAATGGAACGGTGGTAGTGTTTTATTTCTCATATCACATTTAAACATTCTAGCTTTACCCTTCATCACTTTCCTGGTAACAGCAAAGAAGGAAGAAGGAGTACCCTTTGCTTTTTTTTTTTTAAACTACACAACTTAATGGAAGACAATCTAGGCTAATCTACATAAGAATTCTACTTGGTAAAGTTTAAATGAACATAGTATCCACAATAAATCCTATTCTCTGTAAGCAACAGCCAAGTAGAGTATTTTCACATTCTAAATAAAAAGCACAATGAACCACATTCTCTTTCTGACATTTCAAGCTCCCACATGTAACCTATTTTACTAAGTTCAGAAATCCACATATTTGTTCTGTAAGTGCCTACAACACAATTCACAAGACATCTTAATAAATCAACTGAACTTCAATTTCCCACTCTAACTTGTGTCAAATAATAAATAAAGAGATACATCTAATTCTAATACTTTGGCAATACTCTACCAAGCATTCTCCCAAAATATTTCCAAATGTTATATTGAACACAGATAACCCTACTCTAGAAAATGTTAGCAGGAAACATGGATTTATTTTAGAACTGGGTCATTACGGGTTTTACAATGATGAGACAGCAGAATAGTGTAAACACAATTATAGGAAACAGCACTTGGACACAAGCTTGCACAAACAGAATCCAATTATTGAATCTGATATTTGCAAAGAATGAAAACAGAGCTTACACAAGTCATAGAAGGCCTGAACTCAGAGAACGACAACTTAAGCTACAATACTGATTACTGTTTTGTATTTATACAAAAGTAGTGATTATTGTATTTATTTATATAAAACACAAAATTCTGCAGTGCTTGTGCAGCATTCAAGGTAGCTAAATATTGAAAACAACGTTCCAGAACAAAAAGGTTTTTTTTCAAAAAAAAAACCTACTTGTTTAATGGATTGCATAGGTCAGATAAATTAAGGGCATCTCATTAAAATTACATATTTATGCTTGCTTGCCTAAACAACATTTTTATTAAATAATGTACACACTATGGGAGTGTACTACCAATTTAACCTCTCGGGACAGCAGCCAATTAATCTGGTGGAAATACCAAACTTCACAAACACAGGACTCATCTACACATTCTGCTTGCCACGGCATTTCATTAATGCTTTTTGCAGTGCATGTCCATTTAATGTCACTTCCATCTCACTGTCAGCACACAGTCAGGAAGCATATTTAGTTTTTCTCTCAGAACAAAACTTTACCTGCAGACAACTTTTGGAGAAACTTGCAATAAACTTAAGCCTCTCAGAGTTGCTTGCTAGTGAGATGGGCGACATATACATTTAATAAATAAAATAAACTTAAAGAAATAGGAATCAGTAGAAAAAAGGAAATAAAGAAAGTTAAAGGCACAATGGTACAGGGAGTTGTCTGATTCAGTTTCCTTTGTTGCCCATTCAGGCATACATTTTGGTGGGAGGTATTGATTTAAGAGGTATATCAATCTTTTCTTTTTTTTGACAGGACTATCAATCTCCCAGAAGATTGATATCTTATGAAATGAAATAATGGATATTGACATCTAAAGGTCATTGCACAAAAGAGGCATATATTAAAAATAAAAATTATTTATGTTTTATGTGTGTAAGATTTTAAAACCCTGCTAATCAAAGTCAATGCAGGAATGTAAGGTTTATTTAAAATAAATACTGGAATCCTAACACACATATACCAACAATACTCCTGGATGATATTCTATGCAGGCTTTCTCAGGAGTAAGAGCTACTTAACTCCATTCTACGTAGCACAGAAGCTTATAAAAGCACAACACAAGATAAGGACAGGTGTTTTCCCTATGCAGAAAAAGCCTCCTAGCTATCATCTGCTCATGTTAACATATACATTTTAAATAAACTATATGTCAAAAAATAATATATGAAAGTTATTACTGAGATTATTTCTGAATACTCCTATCCAGACTCATGACTGATTTTCCTCTGCCTATCTCTGGGCCTCGTAAACTCCCTTACCTCCTGATGTTCTTCTCATTTCCTACTTTAAGTATTTCTGCCAAATAAAATACCTCTCTTTTATCTTGTGTTTGTCTAGACACTAGATTTTAATTTCCTTCACTAAACTGGTCTAACAATCAAGACTGTCCACAAGAGACCATGTAATTAGCTGATGTGACCAGATTTTGGACTTAATGTTCTTCATAATGTTTTCCACATAATCTTCTGACAGTTTATTGTACACAAGTAATATAATAAAATAACTGTTATTTCACATTGCAATTCTATAAAATTAACACATTAAATACATTTTGAGCCAGAATTAGTGCTGATATGATTTGATTCCTGTTCAGATAAGGGTTTTATTTTTCAGCCAGCTTGTCAAATTCTTTGTAGCACTTATATCCACAATCACTTTTTTGAATTATGTAATCACCCTACCAGTCCCTCTAGTTTTCTCAATTGCCTTCAATACTATCAACCATGATATTCTTCTAGATAATCTGTGATGGTTGAGAACTGGGTACACTTCAGAGGTTTGCTTTCTTCAGAAGTAGATGGTTTCAGTTGATTGCATGGGAAAGGAGAATTCAGGTCCTGTCCAACTCCTCCTCATCTTATTTAATATCTATATGAAGCTGCTTGAGAGAAAGCTGTGGCCAAAGAGGACTTTTCGCTTGTCAGCCACAGCAGAAGGTACTGGCAACATTCTCGCATTAGCTCATCATCTCACAGGTGGACTATTATAATATGCTCTACATAGTACTGTCCTTGAAAATCACTCAGAAACTGCAAAGTTAAAATGTAGTGGCCCATATGTTAATCATGACAACCCATGAAACTGCATTGGTTGCCAATTTGTTTCCAGGTGCAATTCAAGATGCTTTAAAGCCCTACATGACTTGAAGCCTGGATATATCTGAGGCTGTCTCCAAAGAGTCTGTGCAAGGCATGTTTCTACGGAGTACTTGCTGAAAGACCCCACTCCCTGTAGGTGCAATGAGAAATTATTTGGATACAAGCTTTTTCCGTGGGAGCTCTCCTCTTGCTAAGACAGCAATCTCAATTTTAACATTTAAGAAGATTTTAAAACATGGCTTTTTCAACACTTATTTAGGAACCTTTAGAAGTTCCAGTGTATGGGATGTATTTTTGAGTTAGTGACATACAGGATCATGGCTTCTATGATTATAATTGGTTTTCAACATTGTTTAATTACATATTTGTTTGTTGAAGCTTGTAGGCTATTTAAAGTCTAATGACAGACATAAGATGAAAGCAATCTTATAAGTACATAAATGCTGCATAAAACAACTCTTAAGGATTATCTAATCCTAAAAGAATATCAACAACAGAATTAAAGAAAAAAACCTGAAATTAACATTTAAGATGTGACAAGAAGGAAAATACCGTTAAAATATGAAAACAAATAATGTGCAGGAAAGGAAGGAAGAGATATAAAACATATCAGAAATGGAAAGAACTAGCGAGAATGTGTAGCAGTAAAAATTAATTAGTAAGCAAGAGTTCATAATGAGAAAGCATACGCCAAATCACAAGTTACAATAATCAAATACAATCAACTTCAGATATTAAGCATATTTTTAATGATATTAATCAATAGACAAGAAAATGAAAAATACTTGACAGACTCAAGAAGCAATGAAAAATAAACTTCGGAATCAAATAATAGATAAAGAACATTTACAGAAAAATAGATATATTTTAAAATAGTTTTAGATAAATTCAGGGAGGAAGAAATACTGCTAATTAAACAATTGTGAGTGCATAGTTTAGTATAAGCAAAGTCAATTTACCGTGTTCAAAAGTATTCTCCTGTAAAAAAAACCTGCTGCTTTAGATCCTGTTCTTTTTAAAAATAGTTTTTAAAAATAGCCATAATTAATTAGAGTAATAAAAGCAGATAATACTGCTTTTTACTAAGCAAACAAATTAAAAAAGCAGAAAACAGAAGCCATATCATATTCTGCTGTGATTCAAAAGGGAACCATTCCAGTTATCGGGTTAAGTTTGTTTAACTCTCTGCTCTATCAAGCTGATTACTTTTTAACCATCATATCTCTATTATGAAAATATTGACATTTTGACTTTCTCCATTTGTTTTCTAAAAATCTATTCACCATTAGCTTTTATCTTTTATAGAAATAGTTTTCTTTGATAAAAATTACTTGTTCCATTATTTTAAAACTTTCTTGAAGAAACTAACTCAAAATATATTAAATAATGAAGCATGAAAGAATCATTTGCCTGAACAGCAAGCCTAAACTCAGATTGCTTCTGTATTTCCTTCTAAGGCTTCCTATTATTCATCTAGGACAGAAACATTTTACTTCCATAATTCAAGTACTTGATACATTATCATATTAACCCACAGCTGTGCTGACCTAAGACATTTTACTTCCTGAAACAAAAGCAAAATGGCATCCTTTCCTTAAGCAAGGACCACTACATTAAAATATAGAAATATATCATCTAAGCAACAATTCTCAACTTCATCTCTCCCCTTAAATTTTGTTATTTGCATTTTAACTCTATTAAAGGTAATTTAGTTAGGATTGTTTGCAGTAAAATCAATACAACTCTGATGAGAAAATGCATTTATAGACCTTGCTTTGTATTTCAAAGTTCATATTCTTTGGAACTCAGAGCAGTTCTGCAACATGCATGAGATGCCTGCACTGTTTTATTGAGGAACAGCTCTGGTTTGTAATATAAAAATAAATGTTTATTATGTTTTAATCTCTCTTCTATAAAACTTTTGCAAACAGAGAGCCAGTTTGGTCTAGCGATGAAGGTATCAAGCTAGAAAGCAGGAAACTGAGTCCCGCCTTAGGTATGAAAGCTGGTTGGGTGACTTTGGGTCACTCACTCTCTCTCAGCCCAACCCAACTCACAAGGTTGTTGTGTTATTGTGGGGGTGGGGGAGAAGAAGGGGGAGTATAAAGTATGTTTGCCTCCTTGAGTCACTTATAAAAATAATAAAGATGGTACAAATAAAATAAATAAAGCAAAGCAACCATAAAGATGCTGAAACTGCTGTAGGAATCTTGGATGCACCTACTTTTATCTCTAGATAAAGAATTGTAATTTTAGTGCAACTTCTTGATGCATAGCCTTATCTATAGCGAGGCACTTTTATTAGCTTCTCACAAGCTTTCATATATTGCCAGGTTAATAGACAGCATTTAAACAGGTGAAATAGAATTGCTCAAATATGTTGTTTACCATTCTATGGGAGGAAGGAAGCTACCTTATACTGTATCAGATCACTTCCTATCTAGCTCAGTATATTATTTTGATTGGCAGTGGGTCTCCAGGATTCCAGGCTGAGATTCCTTCCGGTTTTATCTGAAAATTCCAAGGAATGGGGCAGATATAGGGTTGACTATACAGTAAATGCCCTATAAGTGAACAATGGTTCCTTCCTTTTGATTACAAACTTAACAAAACTGAACTGAACCCTGTTATAAAATCCACACAATTATAACTAGAACTTTTAAAAGAAAAATTTGTATCACTGTAGCTTGATAGAATTAAGCGCTTTTTTTACAAAAAAATGTATAGATACTTAAATTTCATATTATGCAGAAACCTCCCCGATGAATGGAAAACTGACAAAAAAAGCAAAGCAGAAGATCAATAACCACAGTAGATAGTAGGGTAAAGACCTGAAATATTTTCATCTGTTTAAAATTATGCCTTCAAAAAATGGGAATATTCGATTCCTAAACTGGGGAATGTATTTTTTTTCCATTTTATAACAACAACAAAATTACAATAGCTTAATTTCATGTTTCCAAAAAAAAAGATCCCTCTATATTCTTTATCAATGTAATCCTTTGATTGTATTCAGGAAAGGTCTTCTTTATTAAAGGATTTCACTTTAAGCTCACCACCTGAGACCTTACTATCCCTCACAGTTCCAATTTCTTATGACAGAAACAGATGCACCCCCTTATGTAGCTGCTTTGCTTGATTTATCCCTAAACATGGACATCAGCGTTCCAGCCAAATGATTGCTCGCCTCCTGTCCTAAATTTCTGCTGCTACTCAACATTAGCCCCTTGGATGCCATTACGTATAACTATTTGGATTTCTCTGGTGTCCCTGCTGTGTTTACAAGAGTTATAAAGCAATGTTACTATTCAAGGAAACGTGAGTTGAAGTCTTTTCCTCAGGTTACCATATTTGGGCTACAAAATCCAGATGATTGGTTGTTAAAAACAAAAGGATACAGAAAGCTCTCTTTGCCATCATCTAATGATTATCTGGATTTGTTGCAGTCTGGATATAGTAGTACTAATTTGGAGGGGGGGTGCATTTCTGTCCACCCACGGTATTAAGCTAACTCCAGAGCTGAAGGACTAACAAGAAGATTAACACTATGATTATCCAATGCTACATTTTTGCTTTCTAAATTCAAAACAATAAGGACGCCAAAGGATTTCATTGCTGCAACAAGAAGGTTTGAAAGGGTATATTATTGTGATCAAGTTCTCATCCCTAATACAATACTGCTTCCCAAAGACTACAAGGGCTTATTTTCAGAAAGTGATACTAAGTAAGGCCAGATTGATCACTGGTAGCATTACTAATAAAACTAAAGATTAAATATCTTGGACATACTATATAATGCAAAGGTAAGATCAGGAGAAGATCTGACAATGAAAAATCAAAGATAATGTTTAAAAAGAGTGACTGAAATGTTTATAGCTAGATTCAATCACTGGAACTCAAAGAGGCGGGTATTAACAGAGAAATTATGTCTGTCAAAAACTTCAGAGATAGATAAATGGCTTAATAATGTATTGTATCTTCAATTAAATAAACATCTCTATAATGAAAGGAAATTAACTTTGTATTTTTAACAGAAATTATCAACAGATAATATTCTGAAAAACATCAAAAGTCATGTTAAGATACATGTGAAAAAGTTCTATTCTGAAGAAAAAATTGTTAGAGAAAAGGAATATAGCTCTTTCTACAATCATATTCCTGAACATTCCCTTAATATTTAACATCTCAGCTATACACAAAATCCAAATACTAGCTATTTGCTTATTTAAACTAAACACTGAACCCATATTGAGACATGGTATATTCACTATTGTTTTACCAATTACATTTCATTAGGCAACAGAAACCTAAACATAACTTCACATTTTACATTTGGGGAGAGGGGAAGGCATATTTTATCTATTTCAAACAAGTCAGTAAAATTATAATGTGATTGCATGCATACAAAGATTATTTATAATAACACATCTGAAGCTTTATTACACACTATCCCCACTCAATTTATAGATATCCAAATGCAATGATGAAGCCGATAAGATTATATCTTCTTGCCTCGGGTCAACTCTTATGCAAAGGAAAGTATCATATTGTTAGCTCCATGTATTCCTAAGACACACAATAGTTTACCAATGAGATTTCTAAGAGGTCAGCATCTAGTCATAAGTCACTTCCTGACAGCCACCTGCTTCTAATGCAGGTCTACAAAACAAGCAGTCTGCTAAGCAGACTTATGTGACCCTCCGGGTTTTTTATCAAGACAACAAATTCACTTCCACCCCAAAAGACATACTGCTGAATGCCTCCAATATCTCCAAGCCTCACCGCTGAATCTCCTCCAGCACAGCCACTGTTCTGTTAGCTGCAGAAGGGCTCACTATTATCCCAAGTATCCCTTTGTGGCCCTGTGATTATTTCTAATTATTCAGCGGGGCTCTGCCCCTCATTTTGCAAGCCTCTTCTAATGTATAAGATCATGGAGAGTCCTTCTCAGTTGTCTACATACAGCAGAGAGAAAAATGGGTTTCACATTTTATGAGGGTAGAGAGATGGGCCTTGTGATTCTCCTTAACATTCTCTGGCATGTTAAAATGGAAACCTCACTTTTAAAGATAAAAATGACTTTCATTGTTGCCAGGTACTTTCAGAGTCTGGCCTATCTGTAGCCAGAGAGCTAAGGGAAGGGTAGACACAGTTTTTGAGCACAAATACTGATAAACAAGGTCGAGCAATACTGTCAAGTACCACTTGTCAAAAATCTACTGGTTGCTTCTTATTCAAATAAAATACTTCCTTTTGCAATAATTTTTACATGGCTGGAACCCATTTCAGCTTATTAGAGGAATTGACAAACACGTTCAATTACTCAGTGCAATAATGTTACTCAGTCTATGACAATGAAAATATTACTGAATTTATTGAACTATATCATTCATTTATGTGTATATACATACACACATGCATGCAGAAACATGCAACATTTCACTGGCTCTAACCATAGTCACATTAGGCAAAATCCTGTCTCTCTGAAAAAGTATTTAATGCTGGGAAAGGTAGAAGGAAAGAGAAGAGGAAAACTAGCAGCAAGGTGGGCAGACTCAGTTAAAGTAGTGATGAGTACATCACTGGAAAAGCTGAAAGAATAGATTAGAGATAGATTGCCCATGGAGATATCAATGTGGTTGCTAGGAGTCAAAAACAATTTGATGGCTAATAATCAATAAAAACTATAGAAATTATATACATCAAAATTCTATAAGAATAAGCCCAAATAAATTGGAAAGTCACGTATTTTCTTTTCTTCCATCTTCACAAGGCAGTTTATAAGATACCTAGCACTAATATTAACCTTGTCTTCAAACAAAGTGCATCTGAATCTTTTGAGTGGATATGTTGAAGATGGTGAAGTACAACAGGGTACACAAATTATCCAAATTATTCCTCATACTACTAAACTATGTTTTATTAAAAGAAGGTCAGAAAATTATAAGGATAATCTTTCGGAACCAAATCTAATCTGATTTCCAAAGGAGATACTATAGAGACAAAAAAAGTGTGTTGACACTCTTAATCAGCCCATACAAGTGCTGAACTTTGTAGCTTTGGGGCCAAATTAGTTTGAATTTGGTCTGTGTTCTAATTACAAAAGGTAAATGGGGCAGGAAAAGAATAATTATCTATAAGGACAGGAAATTTATTTGCAATTACTACTTAGATAGGAATTTATCAGGCAGGAAGGATGCATATTGTGTTGGAAGAAACAGCAGTTGTGAGACAATCCCCCTAGGATGCTTTTACTGTCTCTTGGAAATGTGATTAATCCAGCCTGTTTTCATGGTAATCTTGGGACCAGTTCGTAATTATAGGTAGATGGGTTAGCAAAACAGAGCTGCCAAGTGATTTCTTCATCATATATACGCACATATTGCCACCAAAGTATATGAAGTTCTCATCATGCTAAAGAAAATATTGCCTAGATTAACACACCAGTTTCAAAAAGAAAAATGATGCTTCAGTAATCACCCAGTCATGTTTTCATATAATTTAACATATGTATTAGCCACAGCTTTGTGACTTCAGTAAATAAAACATCAGCCAGCATTTCAGTAGAAGTTTAATGACGAGTTATTCCTTTTACCAACTAAGTAAAGAAGCTTTTAATGAGAGAAAGTGGCACTATTGTCTCTAAAACAGAAATGATAAACCACTCCCTTTATATACACGATTAGTTCCAGAAACATCAACATTCAATTTTCTTCATTCATTTCAGGCTATTTTAAAGTTGAATTAATTCAAGTCTAAACAAACCAACGATTGGTTTTTTCCATTATCACTCCATTATTCTCACTCAAGTATGCAAACTTACTCACCTCCATAGGACTTCTGAAAAAGCATGTACGAGCCTGTCATCCTATATGTAGCACATTCTACAATTAAAATAAAACAGCCTGCTACTGCATAAAGAATAGGATTTATCACTTTGAAAATATCATGTAGTAGGCAACCCATGATCTGTTGGGTCATCCTTTTAGAAATATTTCTTCATCTAAACAGAGCACCAGAATGATCACAGGAAGCAAACAAGCAGTGGGAGCAGGAGCAACTTCTGATTTCCTACTGGTTTCCCCATTGACTTTGCTTGTGGGAAGCTGGCAGGGACCATTGGAAATCATTCCTCTTCCTTGGCTGACCTGCAGAACTGCCTGCCACTTTGCTGGGAGAAGGGGAGTAATGGAATGACCATGGGTAGGCAAGAGAGTAGTGTTAACAGATTTCTGATTTCCTGCTGGCTTCCAAATTGATACCGGTATTATTTTTGCGGGAAGCTGGCAAGGAACATCAGAAATCACTCCTTCCTCCTCAGTTGACCTGCAGAACTGCTCTATGACTTCACTGGAGTGAGGAGAACAAAGAAAACTGTGGGCCATAAATAAAACTACACCCTACTCCCCAATTCCCATCCTGGCATGTCCCCAAGTAGCCCCTCCCTACAAAGAAAGAGAGGGCTCTCCCATTGACTGATGGTGCCCCTCAACTAACACCGGAGATGCTCCCTCAGCCTCATTGCCACCACCATTAAGAGATTTAAAATTTCAACCTTGGTTCCAAAGGTTTATTGTGCCACAGACATAATGCTAGCAAATATTGCCATCTTCACCTGCACTATATAAGCATATTAAAAGCAAGAATTCTCCTGCCACTTGCCTCTCGGCACCAACAAACCGGGTGCAGAGGAAGCAGCAAAGAGGGTATGGCTCCCTAATTTTTCCTTGAGTCATGCAACCTACAGGTCTCTGGGAAGTATAGTTGGAAGGAACGGTAGTGTTGGAAGCAGCTTCCCCAAATTTCAATCCACCAGGAGTCATGGAACCTAGCATTCTATAAGTTAACACATTTTGAGTTATCTGGGATTGTTACCCCTCTAACTTCCCATTTCCCACAACTGAAGGTTACAAATAAAACAGATCCAAGAGTTGTAGTAGTGCATACTGCAGATACCTCAGCATGACATTATAAATGCTGTTATATTATGAAATAATTACTTTTCCGTGTTGCCCTGTTAAATTTAATAGCAGCATAAAACAAGGGTTATTCAAAGACCCTATAATTTGGCAGACCTCCCTCCTAAAATTTGCTGGTGTCAAACACAGAACAAGGGAAAGTAGTTTGCCCTTAGTAAAGGCCAGAACATAAGGGGTTAATCCTAGGGGGAGTGTGTATATGCATAACCGGGAGTGGGGTGGGAGAGGAAGGATGGAACCAATGAAAACACTGAGCTATAGTTAGCTCCCGGAGGATAAACTGTAGAGATTGTTCCAGCAAAGCTTTCATAGATGACATATGCACTTTGTCCCCCCAGCGCCTGCTGCATTTAAGACCAGACAAGACATTTGACGAGGCTTACCTGAAGTTCGCACCAAGCAACCTCAACCCACGTTTCCGTGTCGAGCCCCTTATAGACCGTTTTGAAAGATCCTCTGCCAAGTTCAATATCAAACTTTAGGAACCTGCCATCGGGGGAGGTGGCCACCGCTTTCATATCGGCCTCCTCCTCCTCTTCTTCGGCCTCCTCTTTCTTGGACTTGGCCGGATCCTTGGAAGGTTCGGGCACCTCTTTTTTCCCGGCATCCTCCTTGCCGCCGCCCTCCTTCGCCTGGTCACCTGCCGAGAGCCTCTCGGCGGCCACCTCTTTCACCTGGCCGGCGGGCTCCTCTCCCGGCCGCGTCTCTTCCACCACCACGGGCCTCTGCCCGGCTTTCGCCCTCTCCGCGATTATCCGCCTGGTTTTGGAGAGGATGAGGATCTTCTTGGGCTGCTGCTGCTGCTGCTCCGGCTCCGCGGGCTCAAAGGGGGTCTCCTCCTGGTCGGAATCCACCACACTCCTCCGCAGAAAGCGCTGGTGGACAGTTTTGGGATCTTTGGCGTAAGGCACACGGGGAAAGGGGGCGGGGGCCGCGGTTCTGCCTCCTTTCGGCACTGCAGCAGGATCCACGCCGCCGCCGCCGCCGCCTCCTCGTCGACTAGCGCTGCCTGGCCCATCATCCATATTCATATCCTTTCCCCCCGCAGGAGCCGGTGGGCGAGCAGCGGCGGCCGCTTGGAAACCGGCGGCTTCTGCTACACCAGCAGTTGCTACCTCGCCGCCGCCGCCGCCGCCTCCCCCCCTCCGCGGAGGGGCTTTGCTGGCATCGCCCTCAGTTTCCATTACAACCGAGCTTTCGGCGGCTGCTGGAAAAGATGGTGCCGCTCGCGCCGCCCGAGATGCTGTCCCCGCTTTGTGGCAGTCATCACGGTGCATCCTCGTGCGGAAACTCAGCCGAAGCAGCTGCGAGGCAAAACAAAAGCAAAGGCGCTATGACGTTGCTGATCAACTCACCTGGCTAAGAAGGCGGCGGCGGCGGTGGCCGCCACCTGCCTCGGGAGCTTTGGTGCCCCGTTCCTCCCTTCCTCTCCCGCCAAAGCACCCCGGGGGTCGGAATTCTTGCCCGATCCCACCTGCCTCCTAACGCCCTCAACCGCCTCTCCTCTCCAGCCGCCCCGCCCCGGGGGGAACGGAGGGCTAAAATGCAAGTCCTCCGGCGCCTCCTTCTCGGCGAGTGTTAGAAAGAGCCGAGAGCGAGGAAGCCTCTTATGGAGCGGGGAGGGGAGGGGGGTGAGCGCCTTTAAGGAAAACCGAGCGACTGCAGTTCCACCCCAGGATGAATTGTCCGAGTGAAATGCAGGTCGCCCCGCCCTTCTAAGGTTAGTTCAGAACACACACACACCCCAAAAAAAGGAATCCCAGGCACCGGCTGCTGAGGCGCACCCCATAGAAACCCAGCTTTCTCGAGGGTCTTTCCAACGCGTCCCCGCCCCTCTCCGGCTA
>JANHFT010010306.1:238978-258186 GCA_032467955.1 Pseudoxenodon macrops | reverse complement strand
TTAATCTGAGAACTATTTATGAACCTAGTCTGTGCCACAAGAGTCTTAATTTATAGCTGATTCTTTATATGCAACGGTGAAAATATTAGAATGAGTTTTTCTTAAAATCTGTTCAATCAGATTTAATTTTAAGTGATAACCAGGATTTTACCATAACATAATATGTTGGCTACCGACTTGGGTGTCTTTAAAACAGGGACAAAGCAATTCATGAAACTAATGGGGATCACTCAGGGGTGAAATCCAGCAGGTTCTGACAGGTTCTGGAGAATAGGTAGCGGAGAGTTTGAGTGGTTCAGTGAACCGGAACATACCACCTCTGGCTGGCCCCAGAGTGGGGTGGGAATGGAGATTTTGCAGTATCCTTCCCCTGACATGCCCACCAAGTCACACCACGCCCACCAAGCCACACCCACAGAACCGGTAGTAAAAAAAATTGGATTTCACCACTGGGATCACTGCTTAAACCCTGATGGTAGGTAGTATGACTGTTAATTTAACAAACAAAGGGTATACAGGTGCAAAGGAAAGGTAGATTGAACACAAGGACTTTAACCCGTTAATTAATTAATGTACAAAGTATGGATAACAAGTTAGCTGAAAATCCTGAAGCACAAATATGATATAAGGGGAATTACTGGAACATGATAAAATATATTCTGCCAGTGGAACCCTGGGCTTGAGCAACAGCAATATAACTGCTGATGTAGTGCAGTCCATCAGCAATGAACTTACTTGTCAGATATCTACTTGGCTGATGGTAGCATTAATGTTGCAAGCACCTGGGCTCAGATAAAAGGCAAGTCAACAGAAGAAATATATTGCTAATAGTCTACTGGAGACCATCAACCCAGTCAGGAGGCGATAGAGCACATAAAAACAATTCTGCACTTGCACGAAAGCATCTGTCTATCCCAGAAAAGATGATGCCATTTCATTTCCACCCTCTGACACCCTGATAAAAGTACTAACCGGATTTAATGGCCTCTTTGACTTCCTTTCCTTTACTAGGATGAGAAGGGCTCCAGTCTGCATGTATTTCCAGAGACTTCTGGTTCCTGATTGTCTTTCATACATGTGTGGTGAGATACACAGAACTTAAAATATAAAACTTTAAATAAAGCAAGTAGCATTTTTGAAGCAAAACTAAAACAAACACCAACTCCTTTCAGCCCCACATAAGGATATTTTATTTCAATGATATTTACTTTTCTTCTGGTTTTTAATCTCAAAGCAAAACTCATAAAAGGTGGGAATATTACTTATGAAAAGGGTTTTGTTCATTTTTTGAACGTCTATCACTATCTGGTTTCAAATTTAAAGGCACAGTAATGCAGCACATTTAGCTACTAAGCACAGATGTCATCCTCTCTAGCAACAAATAAACTATTAGATAAACAAGATTAAAATAATATCAATAGCATATAACTTCCTACCACATTCAGGAATGTGTGACAACCAAAAATTCAATCAGTGCAGCTCTCCTCTTATAATGGAAATACAATAAAGGAACCATATTACTCAACAATAAGGACAATTCAGTTTAACCTGACATACCCTCATGCTTACTGAGTAAGCCAACACAAGATTTCAGTTTTTGATTGATGCTTATCCAGCGAACTTCATTAAACTTGAAAATGTATTTAGGATTTTAAGTTTTAAATGTCATCTAAATATGTTTAGGATTGCATCACACCATAGCATGAATAACCAAACAGCAGAGTAAGCTAAATAAATGCTTGGACATTCAGTATAACAGTCACAACAGTACTACTGAACCTCTGGCAAATTTGGCCTATCTTGCATATGCATCACACATAAAAGCACCCAAAACTTTGATCACAACCCAAGGGCATCCCTTGATGTTTTTGACCACGCCCTGTGGACATCTATGAAACCCCAGATCCTGCCTTCCATTCTGCCCATTGCACCGTTTTCCTCCCTATTGCAACGTCCAAGGTGCATATTGTTCATTATTGCCTTCAATAAGTAATTGCATTTGCTGGAGAGTCTTCCATGGTTCACCCAAAAATACATAACTCAATTAATCCGGGTTCATTTTTTAGCTGCCCTCAACTCAATTTGGGTAAACTAACCAAATGACTGGATCCTTTCAACACAATCAAGTACAACGTTGCATGAACCCATCTTATCCCTTATTATCATCAGCTCTTAGGTTCTTCTATCTCTCAGCAGCCCCTAAGTCCACGAGCAGGAGGTTCTGAGCCGGGAGGGACGGGAACAACACCCTGCAAAGGACGGTGTTTCTCTCGGACAGATTGCTAAGCAAAGCCCTTATCGGGGGCTGCAATGTCCTACCAGACTGCCGGCCAACTCTTGAGTGTATGGTCTTCCCAAAGAGTTTTAATTCCACCCTACAGCATATTCGGAACAATTTCACGGCCCTTGATTGAAAAATCTGTTGGAGGGAATTGACGTTCTAAAATAAGTACTCTTAGGACAGCAGCCTTAAGGTTGTACCTTATTGCCTCTTAACTCTCGGGGTTCTAGGCCGGAATACTAAGAGGTCAACTCAGAGCCAGATGCCGGGTTTGCGAGGAACGCTTCCTTTCAATGTATCCCTTTGCAGTGCTGTTGACGGAGCGTGCGCACACTTAAAAGTCTCTATGGTTCTTTCCCCGGGAAGACGGGATCGTCGGCGGTCACGTGATCCTCTACCAGACGCTCTCCTTGCCCCTAAAGCATAAAGAACTGGCGGACGAGAAGACAAATGCAAAATGTAGAGTTTTAGAAAAAGGGCGTGTGTCTCTGTTACATGCCACTACAGCGTGGAAGTTAAATCTCCCCTGACAGCTACAGTAATTTATAGAAACAGAGCAAGACCGCTCTGCATGATGTCCATACTTGCTACAGTTTTTTTATAGTTTTTGTTTTGGATGTAAATACTACTTTCATATTGTATTTCTCTAAAACAATTTGCTATCTATAACTTTCTCCACCCTTCCATTGGAAACAATAACATAATATGTTATTTTTAATCTCATGTATACATTTAGTTAAGGTTTCCGGTGAAATAGTTCAGTGCACAAGAGGCTTAATTTGAAAAGGCTTCACTGTTTTGATGTTCGTCGCTGGTGCAAGAGGTGAGGAATTGGATATTTCTAAAAAGATGCATGACCTCAAATATTCTGCTTTTGCAGGATTTTTTTTTTAAGACTTGCTTAAACAAAGCAACAGGAAAACTATTTTTTGCTTTATTTTTATTGGGGTCTGTCCCTTTTTTGAAGCCAGGCTTTAAAAAGGTGGTTTCCTAGCAGCAGAATGCAGAAGGCCCATTCATACAACAATAGACAGAGAGGAAAGAAAGGGGCTGGTTTGTTTAAACTGCTTCTGTCTTCATTCACAGCCTGATATCCATGGGCATTGTGTGGGCTACAATGGAGCTAAAGGATGCATTGTGGGGGGAAAGAAATCAAAACACAGGAAGCGATGATCAGAGAAGAGTAGAAGAACAAAATTGTCCCCAAAATTGAAATCTTACATCTGAGATTAGAGTTACTTTTTAGCTGCTTGGCATATTGACCAAAGTTTCTATTAGCTACAGTATTAAAAGTTTAATCAAACTTTACATTTTGACTGTTTGCAAAAGGCAAAAAGGTGACCTCAGGGATGTTTTCTTCAAGTGTTATAGGAATTTGCACAAAAGGGCATTAGCAATTTCTCCAGAAAGTTTCTTTATTGGTGATTAATAAAAAAAATTTTTTACTAAATTTTAAAATATTCTCTTAAGAATATTTTATATAATATATAATTATATATTAAATAGGCTGCCTCTTCTGTTCCCTTATCATAGCAGAACCAAGAGTGTCTCTCTGAGAACTTTGATGATCCCATAACTGACTTCAATAGGCAACAGGTGGAAACTTGAATAACTTCACATATCTTTCCAGCAGAAAATGGGCACAGTAGGGAGCCAATTGGAGGATTAGATCAGATGTTATTGCCAATGAAGAAATTAAATGGTGCAGTGCTCGGGGGAACACAGATTATATTTAGTGACTTTGCATATACAAAAGCTTACCATTGTAGCCACATCTGAATGCCTATGAATAGTGTGGACCATGTGCAACCTGCCACTGCAGGTGCCCACATCTGTTCTTCTACAGGCAGATGCTCACAGAAAAAAGACCTCCCCTCTGCAGAAGCAGAAGATCTACATCATCCTCAAACTCCAAAATCACATCTGAAAAAGGACTGAAACTCATTTTCTGAAAAGAACTTCTGCTTCAGGTGAAAAACAAAACTAATGAGAAAAGCATTAAAAGAAAATGGGATTTTCAGATTTTCTACAAATGGCAAAAAAGAAGCAAAAGGGATATTCTAGAGTATTTATTAGCAAATTGAGATTTTCTGTGAGATTGCAATTTTAAGTGCACTTAGTTTGAATATAGTTCCAGTGAATTCTGAAGAAAATGTAATATGTTTGAATATTAGCAGAGAAAAATGGATAAGTACCGTAGATATCCCCCTAATAATGCAATTCATTCCATGCTTAATTGCACATACTTTAGCTGATTATATTCTGCATTTGCTATTAAAAGCTTCATGTTAAAAAGCCTTGTATAAAAATATCCTCTTGAATATGACATTTGCATATATCTCAAATTGGAGTCTGTACAAGCAGAATAATATATTACAACAACAATCCAATATTTGAAAGTAATGTTTAATAGAACTAAATGAGATTTTTGAAGTCAAAACAGACACATTAAGGAACTAAAATGGTTAAATTACACAAATAATATACATTACGTTAAGTGATAGGTTTGTTAATGTTGCTGTAAGCTGCCCAGACTAGCTCTTTGGTAAGATGGGCTGCGAATAATTTTAACAAAGAAACAAATAAACATCAACAATACAATACACTAAACATTGTTGATAACTTTTTGGAGTGACTTGGGTGGGGCATATAACTTAAAAATTTACTGATAGGTTAAAACAAATCTTCAATATATTAAGATAATATTCTGTTGAAAAGGAAATTCACATTTCTATCACAGGTGGTTTTCACCCAAATTGCATGGGAAGTGTTTTGAAAAACATGCAATCCCATCTTCATTTTATTTTTTGTGATATGTATAACTGTAGTTTACAAAGATATCCATTCTGACTGATATCTGGTCCTTGTGACAAATATCTATTTCTAAAAGCAACATATTATTAGCACATGTTCAGAGGAACAATGAACACAATTTAAAAATTCTAAAGCCACATTTTTACATAAATTAGGGGCCTGCATATGCATGTGTTTATTTTTTATCACCAAAGTTATTGACCAGAAGTTATGCCAAACCATGGTTTACAACCCCTATTGTCTACAATCGCTAGAGCTTTTTCACCCACAGTGTGCCTAGTGTCTTGCTTATTCCAAGTGTCACAATCTAGACATGTTATATTGAGGCCTAAATGTTGCTGCATGATTCTAAATACATTTCCTCTGCACATGCTTTGTTCAAAGCAAGTCCAATACGGAAGGTAAGATTTTAATGCAGCTTATTCCATGAGTTCCATGAACAGATTGCACTTCAGATGGCCTTATACAGTGAATTTTATTTTGTTGTGTTCTTACTGGTTTTATCTTGGTTTATAACAGATATTGTTGATTGCTTTTATGGTTTTAGTGGGGGATGGGGGATTGTATGTTGCTCTGGGTTCTTAGAGGAGGAGGAAGTTGATACTAATGATTGTATTAATGTATGCATAGTATCTGGCTTATGGTTTCTATTGATTTCTTAAGAAATTGTGGATTCTAGATTTAATAGTCTAGAGCCCATCCCTCTTTTCAATAATAAATAATGATAAGTCAATAAGCTCATCTGCTAGTGGAATGTTCTGACAACAAACCAGTGCTATTACAGCCATAGTATATATCTAATTAGAATGAGTACAAAGATCAAGCCTGAGCGCACATCATCTGATGACATCACAAATGTTCTAGAGAAGCGTCTTATAAGCAAAAATTGCTGCCAGGTTATTGTTTATGTGACAAAGCAAAACCTATTTCTAAAATATGCTTAATTTTGATTTAGCTTCAGGTCAGTTTTAGGTTATACTTGAAGGCCTAAAATTATAGGCCTTCTATAGTACAAGTGGAAAAATGGGATGAGAGCTCTAATTTTACATATATTTTCTACAGGTAATATACTACAGGTAGTATATGAAGATATACTAAATGTGTTAAATCTTGAGAACGTACAGGTATTTGATAAATTCTGATATATATTTTCTTCCTAGTGTTTTCCTGCAAGTGCAGGGTCCACTTTTTTCAGATCAACCAAACATTACAGGAATTTACTGACCAGCTTGTTGTCTAGGACCATGCATTGAGAGAGAATGACTGGTCCAAGGTCAACCAGCTGTCTTTCATGGCTCAAGTGGGACTAGAACTGGTCTCCTGGTTTCTACCCTGGTGCTTTAACCATTAGAACAAACTGGGTCTCTTATTTGATCCATTTTGAAATGGTCTACAAACAGTATTGTTTAATATGGAAATCTGGACTTGGAAAAACAAGCATCCTCCAAAAGTCTACAATGCAGATTTTACCACCACATTTCTGCCTACCATGGGCAAAACGCTTTGAAATAAATATTCTTAAGAGGAAGCATTCATACCACTACTTGCACCCAGTTCTTTCCAATTATTAACTTTACTTGATTTCTTTCCTCCTTTCCTCCTATTAACCTGTTGGTTGGTTAAGGTGCATTCAGTCCAGGGAATCATCTCGGAGGGTATTGAATACTACTAGGCAGATAACGAATGCAAAGACATGTAAGAATCAGCTCTGAAACTTCGGTCCGTTATATGTACGGCTCAAACTCCCAAGTATGCCCATGCTCTCCACCCACCAAGAAATCTACCATGCGGAAGACGGAAAGCTTCCGTCTTCCGCCGGGGAACCCTACAAGCAATCTGGGGAGAGGTTGAAACAAGATCCCGCGGGAAATAACATCCTGCCTTGGCAGGGGGGGGGGGGTCTGCAATGCTTGCTAAGTCTGAGAGAGGTCTCTTCTCGCAGCCCGGCAACTACCGGTAGTTTCTGATTTGCTCAGCAGCCCCGGGAGATGCTCCCTGGGTCGACGTCCAGGCACGCGACTAACCTCAGGTTCGGGGTGGGGGAGACAAAATCAACCAAAAGCCCTTTCTGGGTTGGGGAAGAATTGGTGGTGGTGGGAGATAGCCCCAAGTAGGGTCTCTTCTTTGAAACCAAAGAAACCAGGAGGAGAATGAGAGCGAGATTTCCTTGCTTTCTTCCTTCCTCTCTCCTTCCCTTATTGAAGGATTTCTCCCTTGGTAGGCAAGGCCTACCGATCAGATTTGCTGAAGCAAAGGCTGGAAAGAGCAGCTGGCGGCAGCAATCTGATGAAGAAACAAAGGAATGCCCCGCCGGTTCTGGGATCCCAGGTAAACACGCCTGCTTTATTATGGAGAGGAGAGGAGCAGATGATTTGCGATTGGAAAACGTGAAGGGAGAGGCGGAGAGAGGGAGAAGCGGAGCCGGGGAAAATCGTGGGGTGGGGGGAGCGTTTGCAGGGAACTGGTGCTTATCTGTCATCTGGCTTCTCTGTGTGCCAGCTGAGCCACGCGACCGCCCTTTCTTATTCTAATCAGCACATGCCTTTACAACTTTCGACAAACCTGCAGAGCAGCCGAAACTTATTCACCCGGCTCTCCTAAAATCAATACGTGGGCTCCGACCTTTTCAACGTGGGTGCATGGCATGGGGAGGGGGAAACCCCCTAATTCGGTGGGTGCAGGCTCACTGTGATCCCCATTTTCTCCCTTCCCCAACTCACTCTCTCACCCGTTTCATTTTTGCAGCCTTTGAAAGTCCCTAATTGCTGGAGCACCAAATCTGGGGAGAGGATTCCTTTCCCACATTAATTCTCAGTGACCTGCACATGTGAAGCAGAAGGAGAGGGGGGAAAGAAGGGAGGAAGTTTGAGGATTGTTGCAGGAAAGGATAAATAGGTTGCCTAAAGCCAAGAAACCACAGTTTAATAATATTACATCTTTAAAGCCAGAGCCTAGGCAAATCAGGGAAGTTTAATTGCCATTGCACTTAATTTGGATTACTCTCAAATGAAAAGTGTGCTTTGAACTACACCTGTTAACTATCCTTTGGACTGGGTCACATGTGAATGTAGACACTTTCATTGGTGCCCCATTCTAAAGGCCCCAAAACAGATGGACAACTGAGGCAGTGGCTTCAAGTGAGCACACTGAGGAATAAATTTGATCCCTGGAGATGATTTAGTGTGAGACTGTGTCAAAACAAACATAATCTTGGTAACAATTTTGGTTTTTTGATTGAGCAGCAGAGCAAACTGAGCAAACTGGCTATGTGTGGCTGCTTAAAAAACATTTTTTGTTGTGAAACTCCGATCTTTATCAAAAATTAGTCCCCAGTTTCTTGTAAGTCTTGTCTGTCACTGTTATTGTTAGAGTTTGGTGCAAGACCAGCTGATGCAGGAAGATAAACATGCAGGAACCTTTTCTTCCAGTTAAATAATGTCAATATCTAGAGTAGGAAAAAAAAATCATAAAACAACTGTGGAACAACCAAAAACTGTTTTCTACGAAATGCTCAAGCTCATCCTGCTGAGGCAAATGTTTTTTGGCTTAACAGCAGAGTTGACCCTAAATATTATATCTACAAGACAACTAAGAACATTACTCAGTACAAAATCCCTCTGCCATAGTAACTTCCAGATTGGCAGGAGTTGGCTTTCTCTGCTCTGAATTTTGCCTATGCCAGGTGAGTATTCTGGATTTATAGAGAGAAAGGAGACTGGTTGGAAGATCAACACTTCTCAGAACATGCATCCCTCATGAAGAAATAAATGTCTCTTTAACCTTCGAGATAGTCTTGCAGGCTCTAGTGAAGCCTTCACAATTTTTGCCAAAGTGGAAGACAACCTCTATAGATACCTCTTCCTTTTTTTTATTCCATTCAATTGTGTCAGATTCTTATAGAGTGCCTGGACAAATCCCTGAAGTTTTTTGACAAGATTTTTCAGAAGTAGTTTGCCATTGCCTCTTTCCTTTGAGAGGATCATCCAGCTAGCTTTGTGCCTAAAGTGGATATAGAAATTCTTATATTAGTATCAGCTAAATATTCCACACTGTGTTCACCCGTATGAAAGTTGTGGACCTATCACAAACTTGCTTTCAAGACAATATTGGGGAGTATCTACTTCATTTTCAAGTTTTCAGCACATATTGATTGATGTCCATTTTTCAATGATTTGAATTATGATCTATATATCTTTTTGACTTTAGCAGAATTGAACTCCAACAGTAACCCTAATCTCCAAGTCTTCATGATCCATTCAAGCTCATGCATTGAGTTTACTTGAAAGTAAATACAGTTGAAAAATGAATGAGACATATGGCCTCTGGGAAAAGAACTAAAGCCACATCTATTCAGTCAAGGTGGTTTTTGCCAATATTTGATCTTGGTTGTGGATTGATCCCTAAATCCATTTAGGATAAGCAAACTGGAACTCTCCAGATGTTTTGGACTATGACCCTCATAATCCCTTGCTATTTTACTGGGGAATTCCAAAAAAGCTGGCGTTACCATGTTTCTTACCTTGAATTGAATCAGAGTTCACTCAGCCAGTGTACAAGAAAATATCTAGCTTGTTACATCAATCAAAGCAATTTTCTTCATGTGAAGGCCTCATGTCTTGGGAGTTATTTTTTGTAGGTGGGAAGCTTCTAGGAGATTAAATTAATGGCAAGATGATACTATGACTAATTAATAACAATCCTTTGGTTTGATTTTTTTTTGCATATTTATAAAAAAAACCATCTAACTCTGTTTTAGTTCACTGCCTATATTGGTGAGGATGATGATGGAAGTTGCTGCCCGTTTTTTCTGGAAGACGTTGGAATTGGGAAGGACTGTTGTTTTAGTCCAATATCAAGGGAAGGTTTCCCATCAGTTAATGAGCCATTATAGAATCAGTACCTCAAGTAAGTAACATTAGCCATATCATCCTTCTTAAAAGTGTCATTTTGCTTACTCAGTGGATACATATGGGGTGGGAGGGATGAGATTGATTAATCCTAAGAGTCAAGAGCTTCCAAATGGAATTATTGAATCATTCTGACTTGGATTCTGTGGATATAGTGGAATTAATGGAATTTGTTGCTATAACCATATAAGACCTCTCCTCCAAGTGGTTTAATGTTTGTCTAGCCTAAACTGTATCTGGAAATAGAAGTAATACCATAACTGGGTTGCCCAGATTGAAGCTCATCTTGTGTTCATATCACCATGCCAGGCATGTTATGATGTAGATGCCAATGTTTTCAAGTCGGTGATTGTTCAATGTCCAGTTAGCGGCATGACTTTTAGAGACTGTTGGTCATTAACCTAAAGGTAGAGGGGGAGACATGCTCACATCATACTTCTGATCTTATCTTGCAAAAGATTATCTGATTTTACTTCTCCCAAACTCGCAGGAGAATTTGGCAGTTCTTGAAGTTGGGGCTTCAGTTTTTCACTAGCCAGGAGAAATGGGACCTTTTACAATGTGATGCAATCTTGCTTGTAGTATCTTACCCAGGGTGCCCGCTGGCCACCTATACCCTTCTCTAGAAAGCTCCATTCCGACCTCTTTTCCATTTCCCTTCAACAGCCCGCATCCTGTGCCCCTTAACTCAAATTTTAAGTTTTTTAAAAAACATCTGCACATTTTACTATTTCCTTTTTTAAATGGACGCTTCCTTTTTGTATTACGTCCATAGCTACCTTAATTCTGTCTATGTACAGACCCATACAGATTCAATATGAATGACAGTTAAATTGAACCTTCTGTGTTCAAGGAACTAAATGGGAAAGGAAATTTGTGTTGCCTTGATGCTTATAAACGTAGGCTTTGGTTTGCATATTTGTGTGGAATTATCTTTTTGCTTAACTCTAGTTTCTTGAGTATGCTTCAGTTGATTGGATTCACATCACTTCATGATTTAGGAATATAGAAGAGGAATTTATATATCAAATTAATGATTAAGAATCCAGGTATTCCCCTTATCATTTATATCCAGTACAGGTACCACTTGGCCAAGGGCTCCCTAAAACTTCTTACTTGGAGGTATCTCGGGCTGATCTTTCTCCAGACCAAACAAGTTCTCTGCCCCTTAGTTATGACTGTTGCATGGCAGAGGAAATGCTCCAGCAAGATACATTCTTGATCTCCTCTTTATCGTTTGTCTTGGCTATTTCCGGTCTCAGAAAAGGCTGCTCAGTCTTGATGGAGAAGGGTAACTACAAAGGTTTTTGCATCCTCCCCAGAAGGAAGTTGCAAATCTTCCACTTCTCAGATCACCCGACTCTCCAATCTGAAATTCTTTCAGAGCCTTTTGGAGCCAACTGGGCAAATTCTCAGGCTGCTCAAAGGACAGGGTTTCTTTTCTCTCTGTTCCCCCTCCACAGAAAGAGCTTCAGGTCCCTACCCTCTCACATCTTGCTTCCTCCCCCTCCCTTCCTTCTTCTCCTAAACAGGAACAAATTCACCTTCTAACATTTTGTCTGTGCTGGTTAATGAGTTCAACATAGTACAGTAAATTTGCTGAGGAATCAAAAAGTATTTAAAAGGGGCTTGTGGTGCTGCCTTAATGAAAATGGTAAGGATTTATCACTTTTTTTTTTTGCTGGCTGGGTTTTTTCCAATCACCCTCCTTTCTCTCTCAACACCCCCCCCAAGTCTATTCAACATACTTTAACTTAAGCTGCCTTTGCATTGAGTTTGGGGGGGGGCAGGGAACAGCCAGCTAGAGAGACTGAAGCTGAAAGTGTGAGAGCGGAATCTAGAGACATGCAGGAGCTAGGATGAAAAAACGCCATTTGGTTAGGAGCAGATGGCTGGCCAGGGGGGTGGATTGCATCTAAAGGCGTGTCATCCCCCTTCAGCTCGAATCCCTGAGGGCTCCCCTTGTCTTCAAAATCAATGAAAATTAAAGCGCAGAGAAAGGATGAATGGAGAGACCTCGAGTCTCTTCTTTGTTCAGCCCAGCTACTGGTGGGCAGGAGTTAAACTACAACAGCCTCCTATAGAAACACTTAAGTTAAACAGTCTCCCTGTTAGCCCAGAAGCATCTGAGAAGAAGGGGCGGGGGAGCAAAGCAAAGAGGAAGGGGAGAGCAAGAAAAAAAAAAGGGGCTTTCTGCTTGATTTCCCCAATACAGAATCGCGTGGCATAAATTAAGTTGGAAGAGAATAAGCGCTTTGGGCAGGATTCTGATGGATTTTATGACGCCTTTCAGTTCCGCTTTGCAGATCTAATCGAGAAATCTGTGCTGCGTCAATTTAACAAATCCTTGAGAGCGAAGGCAGGTTAGTCAAAAAGGTTTGGAAAGATTTTTTTTTATGGGGGGGTGGGCAGGGGTGATCCAGGGGAAGCAGGCTTTTAAGCCCTTGCACGCGTTAACTTTGATTCACACTCCTTCCCATAACAGGAATGTCAAATGAATCTCCAGAAAGTCTGGCTTCTAAGATCAAATCACCATGGATCCTAAATCTACTATGCCTTTATTCTACGACACCTCTGGCTTAGCTGACCTAGGAAAAGATGCCACCATAGCAAATTTCTCTTTGCATCTCTTCATTCTCCAGCCTGGCAACTGTCTATAAAAAACAGATGACGAGATAAAGGTTTCTCTTGCACAAGAGGGCATGTTTTGCACAAGTAAACATGGTATTAATGAGATACAGAAGGGTGGTTTTTATCTTTTTGTATTCCAACTCCACTTCCTTTTGATAGTAGATGAGATAAATGCTTTGGCTCAGTTTTTTGGAGGAATTTCCAATATATTTCTTAGCTGCTGTAGATTGTATACTTACCTTATGATAGTTTCTCTGAAAAGTGCCTCAAAGGCCAATAGGGAACCTCTAAAGCGTTTGAGGAATGAGTCTTACTCACCCTGTTTACAATCCCTGAAGACAACTGCTACAATGAAATCTCTGAACTTTTACAAAAACTGCAAATAATTGAGAGTAACAGAATAATAATGTTACTTCAATGTATAGAACTAATTACAGATGAACATAGATGATACTCCTTGTTTAAATAAATCTTTACATGAATCAGTGATATAAAATTAAAATATGTGTCCAAACTCGAAAAACCTGCTAACACTGCAACCCTAAATGAGACACTACAGGATTTCACCCAATGGATTCAAGAGGAAATGCTGCCCAGGGCCTATTTTAACTTACTGGTACTTAAAGTAGTTAAAATAATTCTTTTTTTTTTTCTAAACAGGTTGCATCAGACCAAGAATGTAATGCAACCACAATTATTTTCTTCAGAAAACATTTACATTTGCAATACACAACTACAAACATATCTGCTGTTTTGCTATCCTGAGCAGCAAAGGATCATTTAAGTTTCTGTGGAAATGCACTTACCCAGGCATACCATACCTTAATTTATTACACACTCAGATTTCCTTGTTTTTTCACAGGCATTTCCCCTCTCAATGTAGATCAATCTGTCTGCCATATATACCTTGTCCCTCAGTATTCCCCATCCAGATGCTCTTGTTGTTCATTGGACTACAATCCCCACCAACTTGTAGGCCAATATACATGAAAAGCACTGAATTCAGAAAGCTTACAATAAGGTGTAGGTTAGGAAGAATAAGCAGATGAACTTCCAAAAGATACCTAGTTGATTATTCTCTGATTAATTTATCAGTGTTATTGGAAATTTTTAAAAAAACGAATCACTGCCTGGAAAAAGAGAAGATAAATAGTAAGCTATACTTAACAAACCCATTTCTATGCATTTGACATGCAAACTTAAATGAACAGCAACATTTCTTCACTGGTTCTGTGGCATATCTGGATCATTTATTTTTCTGGAGCAGTCTGAATTTCTTAAATGTAGGACCTTTTAAAAGCAGACATTCATACCCTGGTTAGAGTGAAAATCACTGTCTGTCCCATTTTGAGGTGATTAGTTTGAGGTGAAGATATGAATGTCATTTTATAGTTTTCTGAATTTGCCTTTAATAAACTCAAGACTGCTTGGTGCAAGATGATTTGCACCATCATTTACAAAATCTGATTGGGCCTCTAGTCAGTGTTCCAACCAACAAATTATGCCCACTGAGGCAAAAATCCATCCAGACCTATTAAGAGACCAAGCCACATGGCTGGAATGTTGCCTCTGCTTATAAACTACCATTCACTTTTGTATTCAAAGAACCAAAAAATTAAGATATTTGATCAGAAAGAGCCACCGTTTTGCAGAAAATGCATTCCCTAGGCTGTGCTTTGACACCTTGCATTAAACTAAGGTTTGTTTAACAACAGTCTTCTCCCTCCAAAAACTACACCCTTAATTGACTAAATGTACATAATCAAAAACCAAACTATTTTATGGCATACCATGCTGGGTAAACCCAGCTATTAGATTCAACGTTAAATTTGGTTGTATGCCACCAGGAAAAGTAGACTTGTCTTCTCCAATGCATATCCAATTAGTGATTTTCTTTTAATTGACCTTCAACAGCAATTGGATTTGATGAAGTGGTTTAGATTGTTTTTTCCCCCTCTTGCGCTCCTCACTCCCTCCCCCCCTCCGCACGCCCAACACGCACATTGTAAGGCAATTTGTGACCAAGCCATCTGCTTCAATGAAAGTCGCATTTTATCATTGGAAAGGCCGTTCAAATCCCATAATGCGGTCATAAAGATTTCCAGCGGGCCGTACGAACAGAGAGCTAGCTCTTCGTAGCCCAACCTCTTTCTTTCGCCATCCTAAACTGCCCCGGAATCTCTAGCATTTCAAATGACGTTTGCGCAGATAGTTCAGGCTGTCTTAAAACTGCCTGTTTGTGGAGGGGTTTTGCAACGAGGCCCATCTTCCTTTCCCTATCAAGGCCAACTTCCTGGCGTTGCTGTTGCTTAATTCTAAGTTCTTGCTTCCTGGAAGGCAGACTTAACTAAATTTTGCTCTGCTAGCAGAGCATTCTTTTCTCTTACACGCGTGCGTTTTAACCAATATAAAAGCTTCCGCGTTGATAAATGCGTTAAAAGGAAGGGGGGGGGGGAAAGCAGAGGAAAGAAAAAAAGGTTGACACAGAGTAGGGTTCCCCCCCCCCCCATTTAGGATAAGGTAGGGAGGGGAAGGAAGGCCGTGGAAAGGGATTTCTTTTTAAAATGGGCGCACATTGTTGTAGAGTCAGTAGCGTGCGCTGAGGGGAGCTCTTTCTCTCGGTTGCATTGTGCAGAGAGCAGGTGCTTGTCCACATTACCATACAGCTGAGGGCACAAAGCGCCAACTGATGCAGGCCTCCCATAATAACAAACTGCCTTAATGACAGCCACGCGAACGACCCACACCGCTCACGTTAAACACACACACGCACACAACACAAAAAGTACGCTCAGAGAAGGGGGGGAAAAAAGGCAGAAAGAGACCGCTCAAGGCACGGGGAGAGAAGGGGAGAAGAAACGAAGTTGGGGCCTCGGTCGTTGCAAGTTCGCCAAGAATTCAGGGGAAAGGGAAAAAAAGGGGGGGGGGGTAGATAGAGTGGAGCGAGGGACTGAATGAGCTTCTTTTGGGGTCTTTAAAAAGCAAGACTGTTTACCCAGCCAAACTTCCTTCGTCCGTACCTCCCCCCCTTCTCCCCCTCTTGGAACTTAATACAAGGCAAGAGTCTTTTCCGGATTGTTTGCAACTGAAAGTCTTCGGGGTTTATTGCGCGTAAGGATCCAGGGGAAAGCGCGCAGGGACTTTTTGGAACCTTCCCATCCAACTCATCGCCCCTATCTCTGGCTATAGGATCCCCAAAACTCCATAGCGGAAGCAACCGAGGGTTTAACCGCCTTTGAAAAACCAACAGACTGTACAAGGCACTTTGGGAATCTGACTGCGTCCACGTCTCCCGAATTCGCGTTTCCTTCCCTTGTCCTAAGACTTGAGGCGTTGTGAAATACAAAGAGAGTTCAAGAGATGCTGATTCCCAGCGGAAGAGACTCCTCTGCGCTAGATAGATGCGTTGCACTACAGTTCCCATCACTTTGATCCAAGGTGATGGGAATTGTAATCCGACGTTGGCAAGGCTGGAGGGCAGTGGGCGGATTTACGCATCCCTACAGACTGCACTTAAGCAAAGAAGCGGAGAAGAAAAAGCTCGATGCGCGCACGCGAGCCCATATATATATACGTTTTAAGACGTTTCCAAAATCCAGCGTTGTTTCCATGCTTGAAAGGTCTCCTGCCTTTTTCCTATTCAGAGAAGAAAAAGCGCGAGCGAGACTATTGGGAAAGAAGAGCAAGGGTGTGCCGTGTGGCGGGGAAGGTGGGTTCTCGCGGTTACCAAATTTGCAGGCATGTAAATCAGCGCCCCCTCCCCTTTCAGATTTTGGTGGGAGCTGAAGGGGAGGGGAAGACGAGGGTTGCCCATTTTACAGCTCACTGACCATTTGGTGATCCATTGAGAGGGAGGCTTGGAAAAGTGGTTCCTTTGTGACCGCTCTAGCCAGATTGGGGGGCTGCTCATTTGCATCTCATTAGCCATGCAGGCGGCCGGCGAGATATAAGGCAGGCAGGCGCCCGAACGCAGGCAGATCCTTAGCGCTACAGAGCAAGCCAGCGAGCAAAACATTAAAAAAAGAGGAAAAAAAACCGGGAAAAAAAAGAAAAAGGGAAAAAAAAAAGGAATAATTTTATCCCAATCCAGCAGGCAGTTTCAAGGCGAAAGCAAAGCTCACCCATGACTAAAGCGGAGAGCAGACATTAACGCGGGCACCGCCAAGCCATCGACTTTGGAAATCCACGAAGCAACAACATTTTGCGTGGGTTGTATTTTTTTTTTGCGGGGGGAGGGGCAAAAGGTTTGGATTTCTTTTCTTTTTTTCTTTTTAAAAAGCAACACATCGATCGGAATTCATTGCCAGAAAGTGGCGACCAGCAAAGCTTGGGGGATTTGAAAACGGCTGCTTGTGCGTAATCGCCAACCCCTCCGCAAAACTAAAAACACATGCACGCCAAAACAAAAAACCCGCCACTCTTCGCCTGAAGCCACCGGGAATTATCTTCTCGTCCCCTGAGGGATTTCCAGATCGTTGATTATTTTAATCTGCTTTGGGAAGTCTTTTCTTCGTCTCTGGGAATTAAGTGGCTTTTTCTCTCCTTTGCTTTGGTTGGAGCAAGAGAAACCAAAGCGCCAAGAACTGTATCTGCAAGGGGAAGCCAAGAGGAGGGTAGTCCTTTTTCCCTGCGTCTAATTCATCTTTAAAACAAGATCTGTCAGTCAACTAAAGGGCGTATCTGAAACGCATCGACGAGGGGGGTCGCAGGGGGAGAAAGAGAGAGAGAGACTCCAAATAAATCATCATTCTAATCCCCCTCCGGCCAGGCTCGGAGCGGAGAAACGTCCGGACCTTCGACTTGACAGAAGCTCGTCTTGGTTTGCCGTTTCTTCCTTTGGAAAGGAAACCGGCGACAAGAAGGGAAGAAGCCCAGACCTCTCTTCCTTCCCTTTCCCCCCGCTTCTTCAGCCCTGCCAAAATGGGTGGACGGTCCACGCTGGCTTTAGTTGTCTTTTACGTGCTTCAGCTTCCTTGCCAGGTAAGCCCTCAGGGCGATGAGGGGATGCGGAAGGGGTGGGTGGGTGGGATGTTGCGTGCCGACGGGGCTCTGGCATTCCACCATCCCCAAAAGTTGGCGGCCCCTGTCTGGGAGCGCAGCGGCGGCCTGGCGAAGGTTTGGGTGGGGAACGCGCGAGAGGAGAAGCGTCGGCAACCTGCGCCTGTCCTCCCTCCCTCGCTCCCTCGAGAAATGTTTTGAGAACGCCGAGTACCGCGTTCCCACGAGAAGCTTACGCGTTCGCCGTTTTGGAAAAGCGCGGCTCGAGCTCTTTCCTTAGGATTCCCGGGTCTGCGATACGCGGGACACGTGCTCTCTCTCTCACACTCCCTCTTTCCGCGCGTTTCTTCCCCTCACCCACCCCACCCACCGTAGGAGCGTCGCAAGGTGCCGGGTAGATATCAACCGGGCGCGTCTCAGTGGACAATTCGGCCTCCGCGCTCGGCTCGGCGGGAGGTTGCCCATTACGCGCGGCGGCGCAGCGGTGGGGGGAGGAGGGCGCCTAGGATAAGCGCCGCTGTCCGCTTGCGGCGCCAGAACTTTCATTGATCCATTTGCCCCGCCCCTTCGAGGCGATTCCCCGTCCGACCGCGGCGCTGCCCCTGAACAACCCTCGTTGCTCCAAGCCTCTCTAACCGTGTGCCATTCCTCCCCCCCCTCCCCCCCCGGCCCTTCTCTGCAGGTTTGGACCTCCGGCGTCTTCGAGCTGAAGCTGCAGGAGTTTGTCAATAAGAAGGGGCTTCTGGGCAACCGCAACTGCTGCCGAGAGGGCCTGGGCTCCGCCAATCCCGGCGCCGGCGCTTCGGCTGGCTTGCAACAGTGCGACTGCAAAACTTTCTTCCGCGTGTGCCTTAAGCACTACCAAGCTAGCGTGTCCCCAGAGCCGCCTTGTACCTACGGCAGTGCCGTCACGCCGGTTCTTGGAGCCAACTCGTTCAGCGTCCCCGACAGCGCCGCCACTAGCGGCAGCGAACCGTCTTTCAGCAACCCCATCCGGTTCCCCTTCGGCTTCACCTGGCCGGTAAGACCGCCCGCAGCCTCTGAGGAGAGGCCTAGAACTGAGGGAGGGAAAGGTTTGCATGCAAGAGGGTAGGCTGGGCTTAAGTCCACCTCAAATGGACTTAAAAACGTGTAATCGGGTAGAATTTTGAATGCAGTGGAAGAACCTGTCAATTATTTGGAAATGACAATGCCACACTGTTTAATTGATCATAGATACAGATGAGAACCATCTTTTAATTAGGGGGTTGGAGTTCTCTTGCCAGTGGTAAAAAGTCTTAACCATTACTTTGGCAATCTACATTGGGTTAACAATGCTATAACATGTCTATCGAGATTCTCAGTCATCCAGCTGTCATGGTTGTCCCAAAGGTGCTTTCTCAAGAGGCAACTTACTTGTTTTTCTTTGCATTTTTTTCTAAAAGAATGCAAATGACCAGTTCTCTGCAAGGAATATAAATCCTTCCATTCCCCATCATCCAGTCAGAGCTGAAGAAGCTTCTTGGATGAGAAGCGAAATGTCTTCAAAGAAAAACAAAAAAGTCCAGTTGCCTCTTGGAAAAGCACCTTTGGGACTG
>JANHFT010010306.1:220011-232357 GCA_032467955.1 Pseudoxenodon macrops | reverse complement strand
AAAAACAGGCCCGTTTTTGCAAAAAACAAACAAAAAAACAGGGTGCACAGGGGGTTTATGAGGCCTGCAGAGTGTTCCTGGGGCCAGGAATCTTTTTTTTTTCTTATTTACCTCTTTGAAATCTTGGTGCGTCTTAGACACCGGTGCGTGTTATACTCGGAAAAATACGGTAGTATGGCATACCGACTTATGGTAATTACTGGTCCAGGAACTGGTATGGTGGCCTTGAGCTCCTAGAGGAAATGCAACAAATAAAACACTTGTTACGACTTCGTAGGCCCAACATCTCCTGCAGTCGGTGTGGAGATTGGAAGGGGAATTTCAACTGGATGAAACTTTGACCAAAGTACTTTGGCAAAAACATTGAATGGAAATGTTTCTCTTCAAAGTGATGAATCGAAACAGTTGGCCATTTTAGTCTAGGCTCTAAAAAGGCCTGCTCTGTTCATGTAGAGGCTCTTTTCCAATGGCGGGAAGCAGCCAGTTGAATTGAATTGGAATGCTAGTTGGGTGCTTCCATTTGATCTGTCCAAGTGGAGTGGAGTCATTCGATTTTCCCAGTCAGGGTGCTGCCTTAATGAATGCTGCAGTGGTCCAGATCAAGGCCTCAGGGTGCAGAGGAGCCGCTTTGCACAGGCCCAAAATCTATAGTCTTTGGCACGAGGGGCCACCATGGTTCTGATTTGCTTATGGGGTCAAGTTAGTAAGAAAAACCCCAATGCATGCTGCCCCCTTTAATTAGATTTAGGGGAGGAGATGAGAAATAAGATATTGTTGGAAAGGAAAAAAAAAAACCCTTCCTGCTTTTCTTTCCAAAAAAATTCTGAACCTTGTGAACAAGTTGTTAGAATGCATGGTGCATTTACTTGGTGGGGTTGGGGAGAAGGAAATGATGTCAACCCAAAAGCCTGTCCCAAAATTGGCAGGCTTGTCTCGTCCGCACACTTGCCCCATTCATTCCTTCTCTCTCTCTCTCTCTCTTTCTCTCTCTCTCTCTTCCCCCCCCCCCCTTTAACAATCTGATGATCAGTCCTGTTCTTCTTCGTCTTCTGTTTCTCCTTCTGGGCTTGTCATTGTCTCTGGCTTGCTTTGTGGGGTTAAAACTCACAGTGCCTGCTTAATGAGTTCCATAACCAGGCAAAGTAATGAGCAGAAGTCTTCCCTCCCCGCCCTGCTCCCAACCTCCCTCCTGCTGGCCTGCTTACCTCCTTCCTACGTCTGTGTTCTTCAGGCTCCACTCCCCCCCCCTCCTTCCTTTGGGGGTGTGTGTGAAAGAACTTTAGACTTAATTATTTGAATAAGAAAAACCCTTCCCCTTTGCCCAGAAATCATGCGCGTGCCATAGATTAGATCTGGGTAGGGATAGGCTGATGAGAAAGCACATCTTGGCTCTGATTGGCTGTAAGGAGTTGGGGTATTGTTGCAATGGGGCAGCTGCTGGGAGAGAATAGACAATGGAGCAGCTGTCCCGGCTGGCACCCTGCACACCAGCTGTCTATCCTTATCTGTGCATGCTCTCTCTCCCTCTCTCCTTCTCTCTCTCTCTCCCTCTCTCTTATACTTGCTGAGGATGTTGAGGATACCAAGAGGAGGAGCTCTGATATTGAATGGGATGTGTGTGTGTGTGTGGGGGGGAGGGATAGGACTTCTGACCCTTACTGGGAAGAAAAGGCGGATGGGATTTTGTGCAGGATTTTGTGCGGAAAGGAGTCATTGTGTGCTCTCTTTTGTTTGTGTGCAACTGCATTAAAGGGAATGTTCATTCCTAGTGATAAGTAAAGCCCCCCGTTACAAAAGCACGACCACCACTCTTAGCAAGCTCCGAAGATTCATTTAGCTGCTGTCACCAACTCAACTGTCATGAAAAAGAATTTGACCTAAGCTCACAAGGCTCCAAAAGGCTTATGGATATATTTTGGTTTCTTTGTGTTTTGCAGCAATTTGCTTGCCAGGCTGTGATGACCAGCATGGATTCTGTGACAAGCCTGGAGAATGCAAGTAAGTTTCCAGATCTCTCCTCCTCCTGCTCTCGCTCCATCCTTCTGCCTGCAAACTTGATTTGGGAATCCCAGATTTGATTATATTCAGGCCTGCTTTGCTTCTTAACCTAATGTCCGTGTAAGCCAAATAAGAGGGAGCCAAAGCACCACTCCAGAATTTATGGATATTTGGAAGAAGTTGAATGGGGCTTAGTGTCTAGTAGGAGCACATTAACTTTCAAACATAATGGATGCACTGTGCCTTGTATCTAGCCTTTTGAAATCATGGAAGAATTATAATTAATTTGATGGAATAATTAGATGGTGGTTTATGGGTGTGATTACTGGAATAACTCAATCAAGGGGAGAATAGATGTGTTTTGGTTTGGAGCAGGGAAGTCTATGCCTCTCTGATGAACTATAAAAATATGTGGCCCTTGGGAAATCAATTTCTCCGTTGGCATAATCGTCTTTGCAGAGTTAATGTGGAGATTAAATGGGATTAGCATCCTTAATGTCTTGGAAGAAGAGTGATTTATAAAAGTGATGGTTAATAAATCAAGGCTTCCAGCAGAAGGAACTTGAACTCAGGAATAAGGACAACAAAAATCAAAGAGATTAGCTTGTTCACATTCCTAAAAAGCATTTCAGGTAGCGCAAAAGCTCCTGAGCTTAATAAGATCAATAACGTTGGAAGAAGTACACTACTTAAGAAGTTTGATTTTTGCTTACTTCTAATTTAAACAATGTTCAGCTTGTGACGGGACTCCCTGGACTAAAATGGTTTAAAATTTGTTTTCACAGATGTCGTGTTGGTTGGCAAGGGCGTTACTGTGATGAATGCATCCGATATCCAGGTTGTCTTCATGGTACCTGTCAACAACCTTGGCAGTGCAATTGTCAGGAAGGATGGGGCGGTCTTTTTTGTAACCAGGGTAAGTTCTGTCTTTTGTAACTTTTATACAGTCCACTTTTCTTAGGCTTGGATCTCTCTTAAACCAGTCGTAGGTAACTTGTCCTTGCAGAGCCACAGTCAATCTTTTCTCCATGTAACCTTTTTGTCTGTAACTTCTCCTACAGATCTAAATTACTGTACGCACCATAAGCCTTGCAAAAATGCTGCCACTTGTACCAACACGGGCCAAGGAAGTTATACCTGTTCTTGCCGTCCTGGTTACACGGGTTCCAATTGTGAGATTGAAATCAACGAATGTGATGTCAGCCCTTGCAAGAACGGCGGAAGTTGTACTGTAAGTTAATGCTACCGCTGCAACTAGTCTGAAAAAGTTTTTTTCCAATTGTTAAGTTACGTAGTAAAGATTGCTAAACAGGGTGGGTCTTTCTTCCAACAGGACCTTGAGAACAGCTACACCTGTACCTGTCCACCTGGCTTTTATGGCAAAAACTGCGAGCTCGGTGCAATGACTTGTGCTGATGGGCCTTGCTTCAATGGAGGACGATGTACAGACAATCCTGAAGGTGGATATAGTTGTCGATGCCCTGTGGGTTACTCTGGATTTAACTGCGAAAAGAAAATTGACTATTGCAGCTCCAGTCCTTGTGCTAATGGTAAGCCAAACCGGTACCTGTATTTGATCACCCATTCAAGTTAATGGCCATTTTGCCCTAAACATCCATGGGAAGTGAATGACCTTCCTGCTGCAGTTCACTTAACTTCTAAGGGGAAGCGAGTAAACTTCTCACTGCAGTTCGCTTGACATGCTATAATGGGAGGTCTTGATTTAATGGAGGAAGAGAGAGAGAGAGATGCAAGCAGCCGCTGAAGCTTGCTAAGCCACACTGGTTTCTGTGGGAGAGAAGCGACAGTTTGTGAGTGTGTGGTCTTCAGAGTAAGCCTGACACTCTTCAATGATTCTTAAACAATTCTGAAGCTGTTGTGCAGCTTTTTATACAACCGCAAAACTGATAAGAACACAAAAAGACACCAACTCAATTTCCCCCTCTTTGGAGAAGTTTTACTTAGGCATTTCGTAAGGAGAAGAAGGGCGCATTTAATATGAATGGCATTTCTGCGATAACATTTCTGGGAAGTTTTATCCGCCTTGCCTAGCTTCCTCTATAGAGATTTCAATTCTTATAATAACCCCAGTTCAGCCACCATTGAGCATGCTAGTTCAGGGATTATGGGAGATGAGGTTCAACATAGCGAAGGGGCATCAGATTCAGGGAAAGCTGAGTTATACCTCAGTTTTGTTGGTTCCTTTCCAAACTTAGGCTAAAGGCAGAATCCAAAAAGAAACTTAGATACCACATGTCAATCTGAAAATTTAAATCGGTGCAATTGCCAGCTGGAAGGATCCCAGCAGTAATGTACATCCAGACTAAAATTTGCCTCTCACTTTTGTCTGAATTAGTTCAAGAGGCTTCTTTGTTCTTTAACCTAACATTGAAAGCCTGTAACCTTTATTTTATCAACCTGCATGTGAAATAAAGCCAAAAGAGCCTGAAATCCTGTTTGTAAGATTGCAGACCTATATGTGGGAAATTCCATTTAAGTGAGCCCATGTAGGATGGCAGGGCATACCCATCTTTAGGAAAAATTCAGTCCTTATAAACATGTTGCCTAATGCCACCAAGTCCTCACATGATGCCTACTAGAGACATTGGGGTCTCAGGCCATCTGATTGATGATGAGACTGGCTGTCAACTGATCTTGAAGTTCCAGGCTCAATGATCCTGACTTGATGAGTCAGTTCATCCTTTTCAGTTAAAGCAGGCAGTAACTATGTTTTATTGAATGCGCCACTTTAATCTATGGGTGGAAAGTTCATATATGGAAGTTTTCCAAAAACTTCCAAAACAAAAGGCAACTGGGTTTTCTTTTTTTCTTTTTTCTTTGAAAATGTTTAGTTTCTCATCCAAGAACTGAAGAAGCTTCTTGGGTGAGAATTAAAATGTTTTCAAAGGGAAAAAAACCAAAACAAGTCCAGTTGCCTTTGGAAAAAGCACCATTAGGGTAACGATGACCTGAATGATTGAAAATCTCTATCTATTTTGGAAAAATCCTGAAGAATGGTTCAAAGATTTGATTTCTGTCGGAAGTCAAATGTTGTCGCTATCATAAAAAAAAAGGCTCAGGAGGAAGGATTGAAAGACACATCAAATTTAATTTTGACACCAGAAAAATAAATAAATAGAGAAATTCATAAGGGAATCAAAGAAAGTAATTTGAAAACAAGCAGCACCAAAAGCTAGCATGGATTTGTCAAGAATATGTTGTATGCTACACTGCCATTAACGTGTGTGTGTGTGTGTTAAATAGACTGCAAGAATAATGTAATCGTACTACACTTGATTTCAGAAAAGCATTTGAGAAAGTATTGACATTATTGTGATTAGCTGGCTAGTTAAACCTGGTGTGGATGAAACATAATTGACAGTTGAACCTTTCCCTGTAAGTTTGCTGGTGGATTCAAATAGTCAGATAGCAAAAAGTCATATCTGGGAAGAGCAGAATCCCACCCTGTGCCTTTAGGAAGTGCTTCTTGGGACTTTGAGATCTGAACCCAAAGGTGACTGGCAAAGCTTTATTCCCTTCTCTTTGCCTAGAGATGGAGCAAAGAGGGAGGCTCAAGCACCTCAGAGTGTTTGGAAGGAATACTGTGTGCTGAAAACATTTGTGGTGTCTTCTGTGAGGAAGAGGTTAGCTTTTTCCAGCGGCACATTCCTTCCCACCCTTCATGGAATAGTTGTGCAAAATAGGACACTTGACTAGGTTTTAGTGTTCCACACCAAGGCAGTTGATAGGAAGTAGTTTATTCTTATTCAGCATTGGATCTGATTTAGGCTAAATGTAGGAGTTAGTTAACTGACCGAATTGGCCTCTTTTTAATGTTCCCATAATACATTAAGCCCCACTTTAATTAAGAAAGTTGTGGGAACAGGTTTTAAGAAGACAAGAAATTGGGGTGGGAAAGATAACCTCATTTTTGCAATGTTTGGGGAGATTTCATTTGTTCCTTTCATGTATGAAAAAAGTATATTTTCTGTTGTGTACAAAAATAGCCTGAGGTGGCCCAGCATGGAATATGTGCTGCCACATTTGGTTCTGTTGTGTACTTAAAATAACCTGAAGGCTTTTATTCTGTTTTAAGGCTGTTGGTCACTTATTTTTGCTCTTAGTTGCTTGGACAATGTTACGTTAATCAGGTACAAACCTCCACGACATTTAAAAGCAGCCAGATAAGTGACCTGCTTTTTAAATACTCTATGCATCCATTCATTAGAGCAGAGGGGGGTGGGGAGGAACTATGGTCCTTTTATGACCAGTGGACTTCAATTCCCAAGATTCCTCAGTCAGCAAGGGTGGCTCAGGAATTCTGAAAGTTAAAGGCCACAAGTCATAAAAGAGCCATAGTTGCTCACCTCTGCATTAGAGTAATCAAAGCCTGCTTTTAAAAATAGTCATTAAAAATATCCAGACTGTCATTCAAATAACATGATTGCCTAGAAGAATGTGCCATCTATTCATTCATTGCTGTTCTGTTCTTATGAAAAATAACTACATTATGTCAGCAGCAAAAAGCTCTATAGCAGTAAGCTTCCAAGGTACTGATTTTGTAAATCCTGGTCTTCTTGAATCAATAAAACTGTTTGGGTGACCTTGAATCAGAGGTGAAATCCAGCAGGTTCTGACAGGTTCTGGAGAACCGGTAGCAGAAATTTTGAGTAGTTCGGAGAACCAGCAAATATCACCTCTGGCTGGCCCCAGGAGTAGGGAGGGAATGGAGATTTTGTAATATCCTTCCCCTGCCACGCCCACCAAGCCACGCCCACAAAACTGGTAGTAAAAATAAAATTGGATTTCGCCACTGCTTTGAATGGTCCCTGTCGTTTATTCTTTGTAGGCTTGTTGTAAATAGGCAGCACCCTGAAAAGATATAATAGATCATCAGTAGCACTGTCAGTCCCTATGACTAGTTCCTCCTATTTATCATTGTCCTCTCCAAACCTTTGCAGGAGCTCAGTGCATGGATCTTACGAATTCCTACATATGCCAATGTCAAGCTGGCTTCACGGGAAGACACTGTGATGATAATGTGGATGACTGTGCCTCCTTTCCTTGTTTAAACGGAGGGACCTGTCAAGATGGAGTCAACGACTATTCCTGCACCTGCCCTCCGGGATACAATGGAAAGAACTGTAGCACGCCTGTCAGCAAATGTGAGCATGATCCCTGCCACAATGGGGCTACTTGCCACGAAAGAAACAACCGTTACGTGTGCGAATGTGCACGTAGTTATGGGGGCCTTAACTGCCAGTTCTTGCTTCCTGAACCCCCTCAAGGGGCAGTCATCGTTGACATCACCGAACAGTACACAGAACGTCAGAACTCCCAGTTCCCGTGGATTGCAGTATGTGCTGGAATTATCTTGGTCCTTATGCTCTTGCTGGGCTGTGCTGCCATTGTGGTCTGTTTCCGTCTCAAAACACAAAAGCAGCAGCCTCAGCAAGATGCCTGTAGGAGTGAATTTGAGACCATGAACAACCTGGCCAACTGTCAGCGAGAGAAGGACATCTCCATAAGTGTCATTGGTGCCACCCAGATTAAGAATACAAACAAGAAAATAGACTTCCACAGCGAAAATGCTGATAAAAATGGCTACAAAGTCAGATACCCGTCAGTGGATTACAATTTGGTCCATGACCTCAAGCATGAGGACACTGTTAAAGAGGATCATGGGAGATGTGAAGCGAAGGGCGAAACATACGATTTGGAAGCAGAAGAGAAAAACACAGTACAACCCAAAAGGTATGGGAGCATCAGAAGGGTGTGGCTGAATGGGTCAGGTTTTTAATTTGCCAAAAGTGAGGGTGTATTGAAATTGATTGCGAAACCAAACTCATCTGACATTTTCTCTTTGCAGTGAAACATCCGAAAGGAAACGGCCAGAATCGGTATATTCCACTTCAAAAGACACAAAGTACCAGTCAGTGTATGTCATATCAGAAGAGAAAGATGAATGCATCATAGCAACGGAGGTAGATATATTTTCTCCCAGGCTCAAAACCCATCCCATTGCACTAATGCACCACTTCCTCTGATGTAGCTCAGTTTGTTCCAATGGAAGCCCTAATGATGATTTGTTAGCTTTGTACGATGAGTTAGCAGGGTAATTTCAAAATTACAACCCAAATGAGATTATGAATCTTTCCCATAATAATATGCGGTATTGTCATCCCATCAATAGCCACTGGTGGACAGATTCCAATCTTCCAATTCAGTCCAATAAAATGCACGCGTCACCCTGTCCATGCAGAAATATTGGGTGGGTGGGAAATAAAAACCACTTTCCTTAAGATGCCTCACCTACCTTTTTATGTCTCGATGGGTATCCTTGGATTATTATTTTTTCACCCTGCCTCTCTTGAATTCTTGCAGGTGTAAAAAAGAAAGATGACATGGCAAAATTGTTGTTTTGAAACAATTTTCAAAGGTGATATGCCCCAATGAATGCTGCTGAACAAGGAAAGGGAGAAAAGATTCCTTCACTGACTGCTGCTGAGGAACTAAATTCAGACTGAGCTGGTTCTCTACTGAAGTTAGCAAAAGGGACTGCAAATAATACATGATGGACGCTAGGTCAGGCTCTGTGTTCAAAGATACCTGTTGCACTGCCTTTTATGAAGATTTATCATTGCACTATGGTCAGTTGATTTTCCCCCTCCTATATGTATTTAAATGAACGGACTGAATTCCTACGCAAGAAGTGTGCACTGCCTGGAGTGTGTATTTTGGATTCTATGAGCCAGTTGATTCTTGAGATAAAGACACTGCCTTTACTGTCCTTTTTTTATACTAAAATGTGTTTTTATTAGGTGGGGAAAGAAAGTGTGTTATTTTTTTTAATCTGTAAAAATTATTTTCAGGATATTTGTAAAGCTGGGGTATTTTGTGATTTTTTTTTTTTAATAATTTAATTTTTTTGGTAAATATGTACAAAGGCACTTCGGGTCTATGTGACTATTTTTTTTGTTTGTATATAATGTATTTATGAAACATTGTGCAAAATGTTATTTGAGGTTTTTTTTTTACTGTTTTTGTTAATAAAGAAATTCATTTTTAAAATATTTTTCCAAAATAAATATTATTAATGATATTCAAGGCATATGCTTTTTTGTTTTGTTTTGTGCAAAACATTTCTGCACATTCACAGTTGAGAAGCTGCTATTAGTACAGCAGCAACATCAAGGAAAACAATGTTGGCAGTGTATGTGTTAGGCGTGAAAGCTCAGGTCCATATGTGAAGATCTAATTAAATCGATTTATTGCTAATCATGACTGCACAGGAACTAACAGCATCTGCTTGGGCTTAGATGAATATCAACGGAATTCCAGGGAGTTTGGGCTTAGTTTGATTATGATTACATAGAGATTCTAGGCTGATCCCACTTTTAACTCCGCCCCCAGATTCTGCTATTCTTTCTCCTACTGTTTGAAAGTCCATGTTTTATTACTAACGAATTTTAGAATTTAAAAGGCCTTAGCAGTGGGGGCCCTGGAGAGATCAAGGAAGGCAAGATGGTAGTTGTGTAGTACAATCAAAGCCTTATCTTTTTGTGCTTCCATAGGACAAGTAATCAACAGAAAAGCAAAACAAGGCGCATATGAAAGGGCAGGGCTAAAATAGAAGTTTTGTGTCATTGAGAAAGAGCAAACAGGTTCAGTATTGGGTTGGACAGATCAGTTTTATAAATAATATGAATACAGTTTCTCATATTTAAGTGTTATAGGTCAAAAAGCACATAAAACATTGAGCAGGAGATTAGATTAAATGACCTCTATGGTTCTTTCCAAATTCTATGATTTTATGATCGTTATACTAGCATTCAATTAGAACTGTTTCAGGTTTGGTGGTAGAACATGAACACTTTTGTCCGTTCATGGAATATAGCTATTCTATTTATTCACTCTGTAGAAAATATAAAACAAAGCAACACTTGGGCTTTGGGGATTTACCTGCAAAAACGCTGAGTACCTAGTGTATTAGAAAATTACAAGACTTGTGATTGGAATAAATTAGTAGACAACCTATTGGAAAAAGGTTGCCTTTCAATTTCTTATTAATACCTAACAAGTGGACACTTTCTGGAAACTTTCTGAACTAGACTATGTGATGACGAGCTCACTGTATAGAATGGTGGGTAAAGCACATTTTGCACATAAACACTCCTTTCGCACAACGGATCCTTCAAGGTTGATTCCGAGTTCTAGTTTTAATAGCCCAGTTAAAAGCATTTCTTGTTACCATACTTCTAAAACACCCTATATATACTATCATGCTTCGTTCAGTCTTCTTTTGGTTTGAGATAGTGTTTAATAAGTCTGTCTATACCAAAATGCAATATGTAGCAGTGAAACAGGATTTATTTTTGAATAAATATGGATCGTAAATGGATGCCTGTAGCCTCATTTTTGGTATGGTGCGTGCATAATCTTGTTTCTCTAAAGAAAAAAGCCTAAGAAATTCTGATCTTGTCTTCTGCAAGGAACCTTTATATAAATAAAATATTTAACCAGATAGTTTTTATTAACCCATATCCAAACAAACATAATGGAAAATAAAATAAACATAAATATGTTTGCTGTTATTAATTAAAAACCCACATTTATAAAGATGTTAAATTCCAATTAAAATTCTAAATTCTAGTAAAATTGTGTACAATACACGTCTTTAAACCCAGAGTTTTCTCGATAATTCTATGAACACATGCTTTTATTCCAAAAAAGGAGTATAACAAAGAGTATGACTATAATGTATGAATTAAAGTGTCCTCAAATTTCTTGCAACATCAAGATGAGTTGAATTTGACTGCGTGAATACTATTCTGAACAGATTATGAAGACAATCCAAATGATCTTTTCACATGAAAGAAACAAACAGGAATATTCAAGGAGAAGAAAGAATATTAGAAAAAAGAAGGAAAAATGAGAAAGATGAATATGTTACCTTTACTATTACTGCTGATATAGATGCACAAAGGAATGTAATTAAGCTGTGCAACACCAAATTTAGTAATCAGTGACAAAAAAATGGCCAGAGAAGGAAGCTGAATCTTACAACTGCAAATGCATATCACTGCTAGTTCTTCTATGAAGTCTCTGGAATTTTCAACTCTTGTGTTGCATGTGTAGATGTAAAGATCTATATCTTAGAAAATTTCCTCACTAGCACTTTTTTTTCTTTAATTAAGAAAAAAGAACTTTGAAAGGCTGATGTTGGCTATCTTAGTGACACAGTATAAATCATAATCTGGCCAAAGGAGGGAAATTCTTTTCAAAATGAAAGTGGACATGGAGAACAAGTCTTCCATATAGTGATCTTCCAAATCCGTTGGGTTCTCAGTGGAAGTGGGAAAACATCTGATTATTAACAGAACTGCTGCCAAAGTAAATAGTATAAACAATCTAACTGCATATAGTCCAATGGCCCAGTTCAGATATAAGGCAGGACCATACAAGTAGTCCTCGTTTAGCGACCACATCTGGGAGTGGTAACTTGGTTGTGAAACGAGTGACTTGCTAAATGAAACCATGACTGCATCTATGAACTGACGTCAACTGTCCTTTACTTTACTGACCAGCATTTTTCATCATTGCTGTAATTGTGAGCAGTTGCTGTATGAAATAGTCACTAAATGAGGACAACCTGTGTGGTATACATTTATCCAGAAAGCCCATATTTCACAAGCAACCAACAATCGGCCCAATTCATCAATGTAGGAACAGCAGCATGTTGTGATAGGATAGCCACAACTTTAGCCTTCTGATTCCTGATCACAGTTCAAGGATCATTAATACATAAATCGCATATTCCTCAAGGGACACTGCAACATGTAATTTTTAAATTGAATTTTAGTTTCCTTGTTTTGGTCATAGCAAAGGATTTATTTAGCCTGTAGCTGTAACCAATGGATGAAACAATAGCTGAAAATATGTCCTTTCCTTTACACAATGATTAAGAGACTCAACAGCAAAAGCAACAATAGCCAGACTAAAAATATATGAATACACAACTAATAACAGTAACATGGTTAAAAATCAGCTGCGGTAACTTAAAAGCTCTGGAAATAAATACTTTCCTTTCATCTTCTTAGCTCATTTATTTATGATCCATTATCGTAATAGTCAGCTTTTCCACTGGCCGGTATCCTAGGAAAGAGGAGAAAACCCAAATGCAATTTACAAGCCAATGGCAGTGACTCATGGACTGTTTAAAGCAGGGGTGAAATCTAAAAATTTCCCCTACCGGTTCTGTGGGTGTGGCTTATTTTGTGGCCGTGGCTTGTAGGTCAGGTGACTGGGTGGGCATGCTTTTACACTTTACACAGACAGAACACAAAAA
>JANHFT010010306.1:207821-219911 GCA_032467955.1 Pseudoxenodon macrops | reverse complement strand
GAGGTGGGTAAAATGAGGACCCAGATTGTTGGGGGGCAAGAGGCTGACTCTGTAAACTGCTTAGAGAGGGCTGTAAAAGCACTCTGAAGCGGTATATAAGTCTAAGGGCTGTTGCTAGTGCTATTAATTCAATTACAGCTAATGTGATTCCCACCCTGTGTGCCCCATAACAATGACACCAGCGGCCACTTTGGATGGGTGACCTCGCCCTGGTAGAGAGCCTGCAGGGATTTGGCAGGTCTTGTGCACCTGGAAGAAAGCCACCTGCCCTCCAGGGCCTCACTAAGACCCCTGGACTGATGATACCCCAACCCTCCAACTCTTCTGCCTAGTCATGGTTGCCCCACAGGCGCTTTGTCAAAAGGCAACTGGACTTTCTTGGTTTTTCCTTAAAGACGTTTCGCTTCTCATCCAAGAAGCTTTTTTTCAGTTCTGACTGAATGGTGGAGAATGGAAGGATTGAAATCAGAACAGAAGAAGCTTCTTGGATGAGAAGTGAATCCTCTTCAAAGGAAAAAAATGAAAGAAAGTCCAGACGCCTTTTGAAAAAGCACCTTTGGGACCTCCAGCCCTCGGATTCTTGGTTCTTGCAAGAGAACCTCTGCACCCCCCTTTTCTCAGGTCCGCCTGCTCCCGAGGCCGCCGTGTGTGTGTGTGTGTGTGTGTGTGTGTGTGTGTGTGTGTGTGTTGGGAAGGCAGCCCTGCTTCTCGGTGACTTTCTCCGCATGGCACCTCTTTGCCGGGCCCGTCCCACCCCGTCCCTTTCCCATGCCATCAGGAGATTTGCTTGGTGCCAGCGGGTTCTTTGTCCCCGGCGCAATTGATGCAGCTTCTCCCAGATAAACAGGAGCTTGTTTAACTCCGTCTGTTGATAAGTCCCCGCAAGACCTGATAATGTGGCCGATCGGATGTTGTCCGGACGAAGGAATCAGACATGCTGGCTGCAGCTTTTTCCCTTCCAAAGCAGAATTGTTTAGAAAAGAGGCAGCCCAGGCGGAGCACCAGCCGGACTGGCAGAAGCATCCAATGCAGCCCTGGAATGCGCTCAATGCGCTCGGCCAGCCTCAGCAAAGGCTTCAGCCAACACACAGAAACAACACACACACACACACACGCACACACACGCACTCGGACAGCCCCAGTGTCCAGACATTGGTGGTAGGCAAGGCAAGTAAACCCCAACTTACCACACTTCGTTTAATGACCATTCGAAGTTACAACAGAACTTATGACTGTTGTTCACACTTACGACCGTTGCAACATCTTCATGGTCACGTGATCAAAATTTGGACCCTTAGCAACTGACTCATATTTATGACGGTTGCAGTGCCCCGGGGTCATGTGATCCCCTTTTATGACAAGCTAAATTGCTTCTCTGAGATAGTATAGGGGGGCTAGACTAGAAGACCTCCAAGGTCCCTTCCAGCTTCTATTCCTATTCCTATTTTTATTCTTTATTCATCTGTTCTATTCTATTCTATTCAGATTCACTTAACAACTGTGTTACTAACTTAGCAACTGCAGGGAGTCACTTAACAACTGTGGCAAGAAAGGTCATAAAATGAGACAAAACTCACTTAACAACTGTCTCGCTTAGCAACGGAAATGTTGGGCTCAACCGTGGTTGTAAGTCGAGGATTGCCTTCAGCATTGCACCAACATTGCCACGGCGATGCTCTTTGACTCTTGTGGCTTGCAAATTATGATCCCGAAATACCTTGTGGTGGAAACGCAGCCCGTCCTGGTTCGTTCAATAAAGCAGACTGAATCAAACCAGGGTTTAAAGCCTGGGGCACACCCAGCGTGTGTGTAGGGATGCCCTTTGGGGTCTAAATGCCAGTCTGCCATTGAGGGTGGCAATTGGCTCTGCTCGTGCCCTGCCGTAGGCAACCCGCGATGGGCATGCGAGTTGCAATTTGTTGATCAGTTCATCTTGGTGATGAATCATGCAAGCAGGAACTCACCTCACGGAGACGAGAGTCTGGGGCTGTTAATTCAAAAGGGAAATGTAGACACAGCCGCCTCTCCCTTGGCTGGAGCTCCCTCTCAGGGCTCATTGTTTTCTCGTCTCAAAGAACGACATTTCTGCTTATTCTAGCTGTTTATTTTTATCCAGTTTTATTTTGCAAAAGTGGGCAGGGGACTGGTTTTAAATAAACACAACTTCTTCTTTTCTCTCTCTCTTTTTTTACCTATTAAGAATGGAATTGTTCAGCTTCAACCGCAACAACACACGAGCACACAAGAGATACAAACTTTACGTAAACCGCTCCAAACTTGATTGCAGAAAATACGACTACAGCCACAGAGTGGTCAATGCCTGGAATGCTCTACCTGACTCTGTGGTTACTTCCCCAAACCCACAAAACTTTAACCTTAGACTGTTTATTATAGACCTCACCCCATTCCTAAGAGGTCTGTAAGGGGCCTGCATAAGCGCACCAGCGTGCCCCTACCGTCCCTGTCCTAATGTCCCCATGCATTTGTAACCATCTCATGTACTCATAACCATCCTTGTACACCTTACATATTCATGTTTATACTTTGTCTGTCATCATATATACGCTTGACAAAATAAATAAATAAGACTAAACCTCTAGTCTCAGTGACCGACCTAGATTGGATCCCACAAATGCAGATTACTTAACGCAATAGTTTTTCCAATTGCTACTTATGGGCTGCGAAATCTGAAAAAGGCAGATAAGGAGAAGGGTGGAAGCCTTTGAACTGGGGTGCTGGAGACGACCATTAGGGCATCCCACGGACTGCAAAAACCACAAAGAAAGAAGTCCTAGACTGAACCTCACCAAGGATATATCACTTGAAGCAGGGGTCTCCAACCTTGGCAACTTTAAGACTTGTGGACTTCAACTCCCAGAATTCCTCAGCCGGCTTTGCTTAGGGTTGCCAAGGTTGGAGACCTCCTGACTTGAAGCCGCCAGTTAATGCAAAAGTGTTTTAACAGCCGTAGCCCCTTGTTGGGAGGGCAGGACTCAAGGAGCCTTTTAAGAAGGAAGGTTGGAATTTATTAAATCATGACAGAATAAACAACTTAATTACATCAGGGCCACTGCCAGAACATAATTGCTGGAACGGGGGGGGGAGAGAGTGCTTCTGAATCTCCCCCTGGCATCAAGGTGAGGGCGATGCGGCTGCATTCTCTCTCAAAGGCAGCCAAAACCTTGCATGGTGCAGCCTCCCCTGGCAATTAAGGCTTCCCAGACGGCCTTGGAGGGAAGAGAAGGCAGGAAAAATTCCGGGATGGACCGGAGCGTCACAAAGGAAGGCCCTGGGAGCAGAGAGGAATGGCGTCACCCAGCGAGACAGGCACCGGGGCCTTTTAATCACCCCATCGCAAAATCATCCTTTGGCAAGCAGGGCAGGATGGCAGCGACCTGCCCCTTGCCCTCATTTAACCTCGCCTGGGGTGGAGGAGGCCTTGGGGCAATGCTCAACTGCAGGCCTTCTTTCCAAAGGGAGCTTTGGATTTGCCTCAGTTGCTAAATAGGGAAGAGAAGAGTTGGAACAGAGTTTGTCAACCTCAGCAATTCAGAAGACTTCAGTTCCCAGAATTCCCCAGTCTGCATGTGGAAAAATCAACTCCCAGAATTCCCCAGTCTGCATGTGGAGAAATCAGCTCCCAGAATTCCCCAACCCAAAAGCTGGCTAGGGAATTCTAGGAGCTTAAAATTTCCAAGGCTAAAACACATTAAGTTAGAAGGTTAACCAAACAAGATGTAAATATATATTCCAAAGTCGGAATAACTATAGTTTTTGAGGGGGGAAACACACTGATATTGCACTGATGGCTCAAAATTGGAAATTTCCAAATAAGCATCCCAAATTATTGACGAATTGGCATACTAAAGTAAGGTCATAATAAAATTATATGATAAAATTATATGATAAAATTAAAATACTGACATCTCAAAGAAATGAGTCATATTTTTTATCAGATTTGGAAATACGATAGAAGTATAAGTCATAATAACAATAATAACCTATGATTGAACATGAAATATTAGTACATTGTTCTGGGGTGTTTCTTGTTTCTACTTGCCTTATAGAACATTCAAAAAAATTAAAATTGGGGAGGGTGACTGGGTTAGTTATTGTTTCATCCATTTTTTTTGCAAGTAGGATAAATTCAGCTGATCAAACCTGCGTAGTTTTTTCTAAAAGTTTATTCTACCATTTATATATAGACATTTTTTTCAGAAGTTCTTATTTCTTTCTTCAGTAATGTCAAATCTCGACAACTTAGCACAATAAAAGGCATTGTTGCCTTACTTTCATTTTGTACAGATTTCCCCCAGAGGTGGGTTCTGAATTTTCCTACCTCAAGCGTGCGCGCGGCAGTCAAAAAGATAATCCAAAATGGTGGCACCCACGGAGCCAACGACAGAACCGGCTCCGTGACGTCACTGCGGAGTTACTACCTATTCTATAGAACCCGATAGAACCGGTAGGAACCCACCTCTGATTTCCCCTAATATGGAACAGTCTCACTGTGACTGTTTGCAACATCTGGGCTTATTTATTTGTTTACTTATTATATTTGTGATTTAATGTGCCACCCATTTTGTCTAGATACGGTATTTCAAATACTAACAAATGTTCTGCTTCATAATACTTTGAAAACCTAAAATCAGTTTCTGGGGCTGGGCCATGCTTTGAAATTAAGCTTGAGAAAAGATTGTGGTGGGTGCCGAATGCACATGCAGCCCCCAGGGGTGGGTTCTAACTTACCTTGCCCCAGGCTCGCCCCGCGCGCATGCACAATAGAAAAAGACCCAAAATTATTTTTTTTAAAGGCCAAAAACAAGATGGTGACGCATGTGCAGTGCTAGAAACTCAGCTTCTGAGCATGCACAGAAGAAGAAAAAAACCGGAAAATGTTTTTTAAAAAAAAAATTTCCCCAAAAAAATAATTCAAAACAAAAAAGAGATGGTGGAACCCACGGAGCAGAACCAGCTCCGTGACGTCACCAGTGGCCTACTAGCTACTCGGTAGAACCGGTCCGAACCCACCTCTGGCAGCCCCTCTCTGTGACTTCAAAGGTGCCTTTTCCGAGCTGCAACCAGGGAGAAAATGCTTCTGCTTTTTTTCTCTCCATCCAACGTCTTGGCCTCTCTTAGCTGATCTCTCTCTTAGCAGATGAAAAGGCTCCATCCCTGTCCTTTTGGTGCCAAAGAGATGTTCCCCTCGGGGGAGTCACCATCCTGGCACCGCACAGCAATTCTTCTCCAGACGCACCTGGAGCACCAGAGAAGGCCGGCCCAGCTGCTTTGAACAACCTGCCCTACCTGTCAATGACACTTCAGCTTCAACTGCAACAATACACGAGCACACAATAGATTCAAACTCAAGGTAAACTGCTCCAAACAAGATTGCAGAAAATTCGACTTCAGTAACAGAGTGGCCAATGCCTGGAATGCACTACCTGACTCTGTGGTTTCATCCCCAAATCTCCAAAACTTTAACCTTAAACTGTCTACTGTGAACCTTACCCCATTCCTAAGAGGTCTGTAAGGGGGTGTGCATAAGCGCACCAGCGTGCCCCTACCGTCCCTGTCCTAATCTTCGTATCCATTTCATGTATTCATAATCATGTTTAGATATGACCTCGTAGACAGCCCTCACTCTGTCAAGGACCTTGGAGTGCTCATCTCAAATGATCTAAGTGCCAGAACTCGCTGTAACATTGCCAAAAAGGCATGAAGAGTTGTTAACCTAATCTTGCGTAACTTCTTTGTCATTGTGAGCCGGTTTTGCCAAATACCAGAAATAATTGTGGACTTCAACTCTCCAACATACTGGCAGGGGAATTCTGGGAATTGACACCCATACTGTACTTCTTAAAGTTGCTGAGGTTAAGAAACATTGGCATAGATCACAAATGAACTTTCCATTAGGCCGGGTGTCAGCAATCTGTGGCTCCAGAGCCATATGTGGCTCTTTGGGCCGTCTGCTGTGGCTCCCTGCTGGGTGATCCCACCACTGGCTGGCCCCGTCCTTCACCCTCCCCTCCCAGCCACTCCTCGCCTGGCCTGAGAAGGGTAAGAGCGACAGAGGGGGATGGAGAAGTGGGCAGGCCAGAGACAGAGAGATACAGGGAGGGGGAGAGAGAGAGACAGAGAGAGATACCGAGAGAGGGGGGAAGAGAGAGGGAGAGAGGGAGGAAGGAAGGGAGAGAAAGAGAGATGTCAAAAGGGTTCCAGGTGTTGTTTAACAACTGCTTCATTGCCCTAATGACCAGCTGGGTAAGCATAGCTGGGGGGGATGTCATGTGACTGGTGGAAGTGAGTGCCGTCGACTTGGCCACGCCCACCCAGGTTTTGTTTTCCTTTCTGTGGGAAATGGGTCCAAGTGGCTCTTGTGAGTGTTTAAGGTTGCAGAGTCCCTGCTTTAGGCAGTGGTGTCCCTAGTAGAAGACTCAAAATTCCAGACAACTCTTGCAAAGCCTCCCTGCAAACACTTCTGCCGTTAGGATTGCCTTTTCCAACCTGCTGCCTTCCCTCCAGGTGAGCAGGGCTGACTCTCCAGAGCTTTTCTTTTGCTCCAATGAAGAAACCAGCAGGGCCAGGACAAAAGCGAGATTTGCTGCAGACATAATTAAATTAAGTCTTGCAAATTATAGTTCATAGTGTATTTAATTATGCTACAAAGTACAATTGGGCAGCCTGCATGGTTGGCTGGGGAATTCTGGGAGTTGACGTCCACCCAGGTTCAAACTGTCATGGTTGAAAAAAATGGTTCTAGGACCTTCTACAATTCCGGCTTATAACACAATGGGTGGAAGCTTGTTAAAGAGAGATGCAACCTGGACATTTTCTGACAGAGGGAGCAATTAACCAGTGGCCTTCAGAGGTTGTGGGTGATCCATCACTGGAAGCTTTTAATAAGAGACTGGACAGCCATTTGACTGAGGTGGTATAGAGTCTCCTGCCTTGAGCACAATTGCTCTAGACCAGGGGTCACCAACCTTTTGGACCTCAGGGACCACTAACTTCATAACTTTAAATCCCGCGGACCACTACTATGATCTGCCTAATGACCAGGCGGGTGGGCGTGGCTAGGTGGTCATGTGACTGGGTGGGTGTGGCCAACTCAATGTCACTCACGTCGAGGGGTACCTCACCGGCCTCTACTCGCCCCTTGCCTCCCAGCCACTCCTCGCCTGCCCAACCGAGCTCCTTAGGGCCCCAACAGAAACCAGTTGCTGGAGCTAAGCAGCCACCACGAGAAAGAGTTGGCAAAACATCTGGCTCAGTTCAAATTGGATCTGACCGAGAAGGAGGCTCAGCAGAAGCACCTCACTGAGGACTACAAGCATAGACTTTCCAAGCAGAGGGAACACCTAAGGGAGTACAAGGCCAGGTACAGGTGCCTGGAGGCTCAGCAAACTGAGATGGTCAGCCAGTTCCAGGACATGATGCTGGCCCATTGGAACAAGGCCCTCCAGCTCTTCGCCACCAGCAGCATTTTCCTCCAGCCTTCATCCAAAGCCCCGCACCAGTAGGCCAAAGCAGACACCAAGTTGGAATTTCTGCCCCCCTCTGACCTGCACAAAAAGACCCTGAAGGGGGAGACTCTCTGTAGCAACACAAAGATTCATTGTACGTATCTGTCCCAGGGGCCGTAGTTTGAGGACCCCTGATTTAGTGCAATATAAAAAATGCAAATAATTTTTCTGCGGACCGCCAACATTTTCTCACGGACCACCAGTGGTCCACGGACCACCAATTGGTGACCACTGTCCTAAATTGTATCGGAAAAAAGATCAAAATTATACCAACTGACATGCAACTAAAACTCTCTCAAGTACCCATAGCTCACCAACTCAGGATGCATTCTGAGGATAATCATTAATGCCTCTTCCATCACTATTTCAGCCACAAGAGATGCTTTGAGAAATGCTTAAAATCTAATCCAGGATGAATCTTGCTCAAGTCCATTGACTTAAGTGAGTTCCTCCCTGTCTCCTTTAGCGTTAGATTTGGTCCATTTAATCTGACGATGTTGTTTTACACTTCATCCTGCTTTCCTTGCTTTCTAGTTTTAATGAAGGGGAAAGCAATACAATCTTAGATACTGACAGGCTATTTGTGTAATGCTGCCCAGGTTGGCTTTGAATTAATTCCAGGAAGTGTTATCTATTTGAACAGCAGCTGTGAGCATCCAGAAGTTGGGCAGGTTTATCTAGGTTGTCTATCTGTCAAATGCAAGAGTTCTTTTGACATTTCCTCTTGAGAAAGACAATGCCATGCTTTGTTCAAATTTGCTGTTGAAGGATCGTTGTCCACTTACATTTGTCTTGTGGCATAATTTTATAACAACATGTTTTCACAAAGTTCAAATGAGCAGATCTGTTTTCATAAGTGTGTGGGGAAAAAAAACCCAATGGTTTACTTACCTTAACAAAAATGCACTTTTATTTTTGACATACATTTAGTATTTTACTAATACGTTTATAATTCAAACTGATAGAAAAAATGGTTTCCATATACTTTATAAATATTAAGCATTTAGATGTTAAAAAATGCTGTTAGAGCTAAGCAAAACAAATTATTTTGTTTAATTTATCTTCTTTAGCTTAGCTTCTCTTATTATTATTTTTACTTGCACTCTTCAAATATGAGATCTTGCCCAGTAGTGGGTTGTGAATATGTTTGCTGCCAGTTCGCTCAGGGTCGCGCTGTGTGTGCGTGTGAAGCATGCGCATGCGCGCAGCAATAAAAAACTATTCAAATTTCAAGATGGTAGCGTCCATGGAGACACCGATGGTACCAGCTCTGTGACGTCACTATGGAGTTACTACTGGTTCTATAGTACTGGATAGAACCGGTAGGAGCCCACCTGTAGTCTTGATAACATCTGAAAATAAAATTATAAAGTGGAAAGGAGCTCTCAGCTCCTGACCATTCTAAAAGCTTTGTCACAAAACTGGAATGATGGCTACCCATTTGGGTTTACACATGTGGGACATATTTTCATGCTTAGAAGTCAGTTTTCTGCTTACATCCCATGTTCTTAGAATTCAGAGGCAGGAAGGGGAGGAGTCCCTATGGTTGTTATTCCGCTAGCCATACTCATGGTGATGCTCATCTTCATTTTAAGGCCATTGAGCCATCCTGTCTGAAGACATTTCTACAGTTATGTGGTCAGCATGAAGTCATGGAGCCCTGTTATCTTCTCACTGAAGTGGTACCTATTTACCTACTCGCATTATTTTGCATGCTTTCAAACTGCTAGGTTGGCATGAGTTGGGACAAAAACTGGAGCTCACCCCAATGTGTGGCACTCAGGACTGGAACCCAGGTTATCAGTTTTCTAGCCAACAAGCTAATGTCTTAATCACTGAGCTACCACGCCGCCCAAGAATTGAGCAGTACCTAATAAATAATGATTTCAGGTCCGTCTAATCTTGTATCCTCCAAGGAACTCATCACAAATTCATGCTTAGATTTCCTGTATTCTACAGAGTTATAAATGTTTAAAATTAGGGCTAACAGAGCTGGGTGAAAAATCAGGACAATCACTAGATGCTGCCATCTAAAGATCATTTGAGTTGTTTGCACCCCAGAATCTACGTAGATCACAGTTGCCAAACTCACAGCATCATGCTGCTGTCACATGACTTTTTTCCCTTCTTGGAACTGGGTTGGGCATGGCCTGCATTTGACGCATCTGGTCCATGGGCCGCCAGTTTGACACTCCTGCTATAGATCCATTAATCTTTTAGTTTAGGGCTATTAGTTGTGGCTACCATCAGAACTTTCTGAAAGGTGTCAATCACCTGGAAGAGCCAGATGGGGGGGAGGCTAAACAATATAATCATACAACAGTTTAAAGGAGATCCTCATGGAGGACTTTGCTGACTAATAGTTGAGTTGCAGCACTTAATTCCCAGAAACGCAGTTCTGTTCCGACCATCCATGATTTGTCTTTGAGTGCTTTTCAAGTAGGAAAATGGAATGACAATATTGTGTTTGAAATGGTCTGTCTTGCTTATTATGAGTATAAATTCCGACAGTTAATTGTAGATTAGAACACAGGACAAAACTGTATTAGGGACCTATGGGGGATTATTTGGCTTAATGGTAGCTTTATTTGACTACGTCATATACTCCGATGACAGGGTAACTATCATCCCACTAAACATCCCTAACAGCAATTGTTCTTCACTTGAGGTGGGAAAATACTCAAACTAAATGAATGGCAGGTAAATATGCCGTTCAAATGTTGCTGAACTCCAATTCCTAGAGACCTCCCTAGCATGGATAAAGGTAAAAGGTGCTGGAATTTGGAGTTCAGAAACCACTGGAGGGCTAAAAGTTTTCCAAGCTGTGAATTAAGTTATCAGGGCTGAGCTAAAAGTCTGCTGGTACATATGAAACCATTAAACTCATTGACAGATTTCCCAGCCATTGCTGCATGGAAGCTGTAGCATAAAATGGTGTTAACATCATGCAAGGAGAATTGGATTGTTACTGTTTTGTTGCAAGAAAGGCTTTCTTTGAGCATTTTAAAAACCAAATGAAATATTTTTCACAGCTGAAATATGCCAGTCAATTACCATGGAAATGCCATTATAAAGAAGCCACTGCTTCTGCAAGAGACAGAGATTTTCTTAGCCTTTTCCAGAAATGTTACAGGAAGTGTAATGATGAGGATAAAGAACAGGTGCTTTCAACAGCTGTTAATGTACCACAAGTTGCCCTTTTTTCAATTGGTTTTTGTTAAGGGATCAAGATCTGGTTTTTTCCAGAGGGTTTCATCATCAAATATTCAAATAATCTTTCTTTCTTTCTTTCTTTCTTTCTTTCTTTCTTTCTTTCTTTCTTTCTTTCTTTCTTTCTTTCTTTCTTTCTTTCTCTCTCTCTCTCTCTCTCTCTATAATTCCCCCTATGCCTGGCATATTTCATTTCATGTGCAATTATTTCTCAGGAGCACCTCTACCACCAGCCAACTTACAAAATACCTGCTGAATATCTATTATTACGAACAATTCAAGGGACTTAAGTATGAGGTATGCATGCCAAATCTCCTTGGTTAAGAAACATTAAAAAGGTGACTGGATTTCCATTGATAGCATTGCTGCCGTTATCGGGAATTAATAACAAAAGGCTATTAAAATAGGTACGTTCATTTCACTGGACTTTTTTTCTTCTTCCCCAGTCTAAATCACATCTCAATATCCTCTATAACCGTATCCAAAAATCAGCTTTTGAATTTTGCTCCGCTTGTTCATCTCCGTGGTCGGAATATATCCAGCCATCAGAGAACTGCGTTACATTTTCAACCCTCCTTAATGAGTAAAAGAACTCATAGGATATGTAACCGTACCAACCCTTCTTACCTGAAGCCGCTTATTATTAGTATCAGCCATTTTTTATGCTCCCCCTAAAAAAAGGAAACATCACATCAAAAACATTGGCTTGCTTTCAATTTTTAACTCCAGTTCTCTCGATGTCTAATCTGGGAGAGAGAGAGAGAGAGGGGGTTGTACTTCTATTTTTCTTAATGATGGGAAGGTTTTAAAGACAGCATCCCAACAACCGGTGACTTACGGCGTTTATTTTTAATGCAGGCTAAAGGTGGCAGGCTGATTCTCTATTTTGGCATATCCTCAGCTTTTTTGGGGGGAGGGGGGGAAGAAGAGAGAAGAGAAGAGATAAGCAAAAGGAAGGCGGAAACGGGAAGGCAGGAAAGCTCAAAGAGAATGGATTAATTAACCCAGGAGGATTGCTGAGATGCTTCGCGTGAGAAAGGCAGGCTTTGAAATCCATTGATCTCTAGCCATTGGTGGGTTTTTGGGTCAAAGACCTTGGACAAGGTGGGAAGCAGAAAAGGGGAGGACCCCAATGGGAACCAGATGTTCAAAGACAACGGAGGTGGGTGGCTTTGTTAGTTTGCCATATCCCTCCACAGCTCTTTTTTCCTCTTCAGGAACCCCTGGCATTCTTCTTCTTTTTTTTTAATCCCCCAGTCTTTCAAAAGAGAGAGGGAGAGAGGGAGGGGGAGAGAGAGAGGGAGAGAGAGAGAGAGAGAGAGAGAGGGACAGAGAGGGAGAGAGGGAGAGAAAG
>JANHFT010010306.1:177666-193537 GCA_032467955.1 Pseudoxenodon macrops | reverse complement strand
GGAAGGAAGGAAGATAGGAAGGAAGGAAGGAAGGAGGGAGGGAGGGAGGGAGGAAGGAAGGAAGGAAGGAAGGAAGGATGTTTCCCTGTCAGGTGAGCTAGGAGAAAATGGCAGAACTTCAATTTCAGTGGGTTAAAAACAAAAAAAGTCAACCCTTCTGCTATTTCACAATGAACTTGTATATATTTTGAAAAAGACAGTATGTCACCAGTCTGCTGGTAAACTTGCAAAACATTTGACATGAAGAACAGCTACTGATGACTAGAGCATAAGGGTCATTCCTGCTACTGGCCACAATAGCTGCTTGGAGTAAAAGGATTTATTTATAAGGTATTGAAGCACAGCATACAAAGTGACAGCCAACCTGAGCCAAGGCAGAGTGGAAAGCACTATTTCTGGCGCAGGTTCAGAAAGCATGGGTGAAGATTGTGTTCATGGCTGATTGGAGTTGATTGAGAACCATGTCATGTGTTCCTGCTCTCCAGGAAAGGTGATGGCTCCTCTTTTTATGTAGAGAAGCTGGAAGTGTGAGCCTGTTGTACATATGATATAATCTCCTTGCTGCTAATAAAAGTGCCACAATTTAAATATCAGATGGATAATCAGACCATACAGCCTACAAACCTGCATATGTTATATGCAGTCAAATCTAGAGATTTAGTAAAATAAATGCTAAATCCCACCAATGCAACTTTGAGTGCCTGTTCTTTCCCACTCTGTTTAAAACAACAAGAATCTAGTCCAATGTTTTTCAAACTTGGCAACTTTAAGATGTGGGGACTTCAATTTCCAGAATTTCCCAGCCAGCATAGAAGTTCAAGTCAAAGACAGCTGGATCACCTTTGGCCAGTCACTTTCTGTCAGCCCTAGGAAGGAGGCAATGGCAAACCAATGTTGAAAAACCTTGTCATGAAAACTGCAGAGACTTTTCCGGGGCAGTTCCTGATAATTTTGGACAAGACTGAATGGAAGAAAAAAGAAGTATATGTATGGGATCATAGCCTTAAATTCAAAAGCATTTTGATTCCTACATTAATTACTATGGAACAGATTATATTGTTTTTAACTATATTAAGCAGCACCTTTCCTTGCTAACCCCATGGAACTGAAATAAGGTATTTCTTACTACTTCTGAAGTTTTGATTATGAAACTGCAAATGCCATAAGACTATGAGGTAGTTTTGCCATTTTGTTTCTCTTTGTAAACTGTAACATGAGCTTTTATTTTTTATAATTCTCATATTGCACAATTTTGTTATTCCCCCTCCTCCAAAACCCCCCCTCAGATATTATATTACCTAAAAAGGAATTGATATCTTTGGTTAAGGTAATGGTCGACGTGATAAAGGAGTTAAGGCAAATAAAAACAAAATTTTTTTTGCATGAGTTAGCCAATGAGTTTGCATATTTTGAAAGACGCCATTATGTGTTTGTTATTTAAATGATACTGCAGTTGATCTTATGCACCTAATGGAAAAATGTGCAATAGGCACTCTAAAGTGGCTTTTTATAAGCACGTTTGTTATTTTATTGTAGCCACAGATCTCATTCAGCAAAATGAATATAAGCCAAATAAAACTGGGATAGGAGTAGGGGAACTCAATGCTGAGTAGCTGACCTGGTCATCCTTTAAGTCAGTTTTAAACAATGCGGTGTGTAAGGGCGATAACTTTACAGAGTGCAATATGTGTTTTACTAGGAACATCTGTTGTACTTTCCCCCTCCCCTCCCTGACTCACAGTGGGCTATTATGAGCTGACATCAAGGATATTGTCAGGAGTTATAAGTAACTCTCTAGAGAAGGGGGTTGTGAGCACAGAGAATGCCTTCCTATCAAAATGTTCCCAGGAGAAGCGCCTGACACATTCTCCCTTTGACAGAGGGAGGCAGCCAGATGACAGCCTGGGATGCCCGTGTCCATCAAAAGTATCAGCCTGCATCCCACTAGCCAAGGGTATTTAAAGAACAGACACATAAATAATAGCACTCACACACATTTTGCTACAGTGCTTAACAGCCACAGCACAAATCAGGACAGAAGGAAAGAGTGAGAGAGAGAGAAAGAGAAAGAGAGGGAGGGAGAGAAAGAGAGAGAATATATATATATACTTGTTTTATTGTTATTTTGGAGACAGATCATAAATGTGTCTGTCCCCCAGCAAACTTTCTCTTACATTTTCATGTACCTTTGTAATGGCAGAGATCCCATTTTGCTAAGGCCAGCCTATATTAAGTTTAAAGCAAGCAAACATACCCGCAAGGAAAAATGAGCACATTTCCATTAAACTGTCTAAGAAAAGGCAGTGGTTTGATTTTATTTTTTTAAAAGAAAGGTTAATTGCAGAACTCTCACTGTTTTAGGATAGGAATAGCTAGGCAGGAAGACTGTGCTGTGTGGCAAACTGCTACATCGTGGGAACGGGCTGAGAGAGACAATGATGGAATTGACAATAGGGCACACAAAGGCCACCTTTGGGAGAAACCATATCTCACGGTGCGCTGGGAAAAGTCCAAAATAGTAGCAGATGCTGTCAGGACTATAAGCAACAGATGCCTCCTGGCCAGTGTTCAGCTATTACACCAGATCACACTATTCATAAGCAGGGAAGCATTTCCCCCTCCCATTTCCCCTTCTCTTTGTGGGAGGGAGATGGTTGCAAATACAAATATTGCAGAGGAATTAAAACCGGCAGATGGTGGCAGGAGGATTTGATGAAATCAGGGTCAGATATGGGTATACATGTGGTACTGGCATTAATCCTTCTTTCCTCCTGGGAATTGAGACTTCAGACTACGAACGCAGCATTAAATCAGCCACCTTCATTTTTATGTTCTATTTAACCCCTCCCCTTTTGGCCTTCTCATGTGAAAACACACACACACACATTCCATACGATCAGCTAGATCTTCTATGTGGACATATTCATGAGAGTTTAAGAGAAGATATATTACATTCTTTGGTTAATTCAATTTGTGTTTATATAGCCAGCCCATCAGAGGTGGGTTCTAGTTACCTTCCCTATTGGTTTGGAGTTGCTCCGGAAGTGCGCATTTTGCGCGTGCCCTCGTCACTTCTGGGTGAAAACCCTCTGCACATGCGCAGAAAGCTTTGCGCATGCGCAGAGGGTTGTTTTTTGGTCGATTTGAGGCCGGTGCACCGATTTTGAGCAGGAAGACTGGTTCAGGAGCGTGTCCAGCCGGCTATTGCTGGCGGTTCGGTGAACCGGTCTGAACCGGCAGGAACCCACCTCTACAGCCCATCCTAAATGGGGAATTTCTATAGTCTGATGTTAATATGGTCACATTGTCCAAACCACACTTTTGTGACATTTAATAGCTTGTATTATTTTCCTCCCTCCCTCCCTCCCTCCCTCCCTTCTTTCCTTCCTGTTGTTCTTCTGTCAAAGATGTGGTTGTAGACCTTCACAATTTGTGCGACAACCAGTGATGCATGTACAGGCATAAAAACTCCCTACTTGTGTTCAGAAGCAAAAACCAATACATACTTCTATAAATTAATCTTAATAATAGGAAGAGCTAGGCAGCAAGACTGTACTGTGTGGCAAACTGCTGTAATAATTTCCATTAATGAGAATTTTTGTTATTAACAGAGAAATATGATATTTAATTTTTAAGTCATGCGTAAGTGATTGGCTTTATAAGTTTAACATATATGTATGTATATAAAAAGCAATTTCGAATTGCTCTATTGAGCAATTTCTAATATGCCCAAAATTGCAATAAGCAATTTTCTTATTGTTCTATTTGTGCATAATAAATAATTATAATGACCTGTCATTATAGAATTGCTATAAGGAATATTCAATGAATAATACCACACAAGATGACACACTATTATTATAACATAGTAATGATGTTAGTAATTGCCAGACATGAATCCCACTGAATGGGATTAAAATATTTATTCAGCTCTTTTAGGCCACTCTAGGTCTTTGGAAACAATGAAAAATTGCTTTTTTGCCCTAGTAAAAGAACCATTGAGAAGCCTTAGATTAGAGCAGCCTTCCTAAGATGTTTCTTCCAGATGTTGGGCAGAAAAAATGGGGCTATTTAAACTGTAGCCTGAATGTTCAGAAAGTGTCCTTAACTCTAGACAAAGATGCATACATTTCTTGTGAATTAATGGCTATTTTGGTTTTCATTTGAAGATTAAAAAAAAGATTTTATCAGAGAGAAAGGCAGGTGGAAGATGAGAGGATGGGAAGGAAATACTTCTATGAACGTTCTTTGTATTAATTCATCTTACATTGCATGATTTTCTATGAAAGTAAACGTGTGCAAGCATATATTTTTATATAACTTCTATTAAAAATGTTAAAGAGAACATAAAAACTAACAGAAACATATATAGAAAAAACAGAAGAGAGAAAGAGAGTCAGGATAATTAAGAATAAAAGTGCAGGAAGAAAGAAATTTCTGATTTTCTTTGCAAGAAATAGGAGTAAAATTGCAACGTTCTCTCTTGCTCTATGATTGCAAAAAAGCTCACTTTTTCTGTTATCCATTATTTTCTACTCATTAAAACCTCAGATCATATGAACATTCTTCTCTGTCTCACACGACAAGTCTATAGGGGGTTTTCAGACAACCATAAATGTAGATACTGTCTGTTCTCTAATCAAAATATTAATTTATTCATCTATCCAAGTTCCATCATCTTCACCAACCATTTCTCCATTGTATGTGGTATTGAACCCAGGCACTTTATCTTAAACAAGAAAGCCCAGTTTAAATTGTCAAAAGCCTTCTCTGAATTTAAAAAGATCAATGCAGCTTGTTTTTCATTATGTTGTTGCCATTATTTCAAATTGTCCAATACAGTTCTAATATTATCTTTTCACTGTCTTTTAGGTAAAAAGACACATTGATCCTCATGAATACATTCTTGCAAAATTATTTTGAGTCTTTCAGCTAAAATTGTTATAAACATGTTGCAGTAATTCACTAATGATGTCGGTTTGTAATATCTTGCTAAATCTTGCCTCTCTTTAGGGATTAATGTTATATTAACCGGTTTCCAAGTCATTGGCATTTTTTTCTCCCTGTAAAATAGGATTCATCGTGTACAAGCCTTTTGATCAAGCCCACATATTCGTTTCCTTTCCTGGTTGGGATTTAATCTTTCCACCCAATAGGAAACCTTTTTGTTTTAATGTTCTGTGTCAATGAGCCAATTAATTCAACCTCCCTTGAAACGGCCTCTCCCCTGGTATAAGCACCCACAGGTCCAGTTGTCATTAGTCCTTTCTTCTGAAAGGACTCATTTCCATCACTCCATGTCATCCATGAATGAGAAATTAATCAGCATCATTAGAGAGAAAACTCCCACTTCAGTTGCAGGATCTTTTTCTCCACTTTTGTCTGATTGTGATTTCATACCTTTTATGTAAAGCAGCTCGCAAAGCTGTTACCTATTTAAGGAATTTTTCAATTAACATTTTTCCCTTCAAGAGTGACCAGGGCCTTTGCAACCCAACCACAAAGGGATGGCTTGCTTTTTATATATATATAGGCCTTTGCACCCCTTCATCCTCAAGGCCTTTTATTTAGCAGGGATAATGTAGTTCAAACTCTCTCCAATCAATAGCTGATCAATGCACAGCAGGAGAGAATCTCGGTTTAAAATCCACTATACTTCAAGGCAGTAAAAATGTCTCATTTGAACAAAATGTGCCTTAGTCCTTTTTTTTTTTTAAAAGGACTAATTGGCCCCTGGTTAAAAATAGAAAGATCTTTGATTTTAGTCTTTCCTTAAAAAAAAAAAGTATTATGGTAATACAAATTAAAATAATGAATTACTGAACTTTGTTAAGTTCTTTGTTCTTTTAGAAAGCAAAGCCTATATTAGACTTTAAAATAAATTAAATGCATAATGGCTATTGGATTCTTTATTGTGTGTATTGTGTGATATTTTGCTTTCCAGAAAATTGTAAACAATACTAATTATACAACCAAAAATCCCTTGCTTGGATTTTTCTTATATTTTATTTCAATCATTCACCAGCACACTAAAACAAAAGGGTTCTAAATGGTTAAAAGAATGGCAAAATATTAAAGAAAAACAGTAAAGTAACAGATCTGAAATATACAGAACCAATTATAATACTAAAACCTATGGAAAAGATTTAATTATCATTATCGCACCTAGAAAATGTAGTGATGTAATGGAATAATAGAACATGAAGAGTGATTATGATTTCAAAGCTAAGAAAGAGAGTCCTATTACAGTGACTATACTGTATCTATATTATAATTTATTAAGTTTTTAAAGTTCTTTATTACTTTATAAATAACCCAAGGCAGCAAACATACTTAATACTCTTTCCTCTTATTTTCCCCCACAACCACCCAGTGAAATGAGTTGGACTAAAAGAAGGAGAGCGAGTGACCCAAATTCAGCCAAACATCTTCCTATATTGTTACAATAACTTTGGCAGTTAATAAAATTAAGAAAGGAATAAGATCCAATTGACAGCAAGGATATAAAACATTGATTAAAAAGTAGAAACAAAACGGACAACTGCATTTGAAATGTCTCCAAACAGTTGTTTGAAGAGAAACTGTGGTGTTTTGTATACTTTTTATAGTATTTGGCTGTAATCATCAAACTAGAACCAGATTGATCTGATAGTAGCAATTTCAGGCAGAAAGGATCAGAACAACCAGAATACTTGGTGATGAGTGGAAATAGTAATTCCTGGCAAGCGTCAGCAATACAATTTAACATGTCCCAGTGTTTCAATTGTTCCTTTACTGCATGGGTAACCATCTCTGTCCAAAAGGGATGTTTTGATATCTCCCTTCAGTAAACTGCTGTTAGTAGGGCATTGAATCTAGCTAAGAACAAAGCCCTTCTGAATTTCTGGGTTGTTATGCAACTGAGGGCATTTGGCTGGGTGAAGTAAATATGCAGAACGCCTCAGAAAGATGCTTCTGGAGAATATTGACAAATAGAATTGCAGCTCTAAGTCAATGGCACTTGTTTAAGATTGGCTAGTTCACATTCATAGTCCATCAGGGTGATGGTTGCCCACGAGAAGCCGTAAGATTTTAAATGTTTTAAATGTTCATGTATTGCCTGACCCCAGAAAAACTGGAAGGTGACAGTCGTAATTAAAAGGGGAAAGCAGCTGAAAAAAAAAGAAATTTGAGAAAATAGAAGGGGATGTGAATCCAGGCAGAAGTATTTATTTTGAGTAGGTTGGCTTTATGATGATGTACCATGTTTTGAATGGAGCAGGGTACCTGGAAGATAGAACTCAAACATTTAAATTGAAGTCTTTCAAGGGGGAAGAAATGATTTGTAAGGACTCAACTAGACTCCAAAGGGAAGCTGAGTTTGGATCTTGGCCTACAAGACTTCAAGCACTGCAGATACGTGCTGGAATCCTTTGGACAAATATAGAGCTGAAGCTGTTTTCTGCATATTTAACATGACAAAGTAAGTGTGGGATTTGCAGTTGCCTGTGGCATGAAAAACAATCCACAGGCATTTGAAGGTCTTAATTTATTCTATTAGATGGTTGTTTAGCTACCAGCCATGTTCTTTGGTGCTTGGCAAATACGGTACCTTGGTTTTTGAATAGTTAATATATGGAAGTATTTTTTTTACAGTGCTTAGCTAGTGTATAACGTGGTGTTTCAGAGCAATCTATGTCTGAGAGAAGGGCACAGCATCATCTGTGTGTAGAAGAACAGAGATGTGTCTGTTTCCCAGTTTTGGTGGATGGAGAGATGGACTGTTCAATTGGTCTGTCAGGGAGTTGATGAATAGATTGAAAAAGAGGGGAAATAGAATGCATCCTTGTCTCACATCTCTTTTGATGGGGATTTCCTTGGTGTAACGTCCATGCACATTATATTATACAGTATCTTCCTCTGGGAATTTTCATGGAGTTTGAAGATAAGAACAATTAATCTATCCATTAGGGAAGAGTTTCTCCCATAATTTAGATCTACAGATGAAACTGAAGGCACATCTAAGATCAATGGAGATTTAAATGGGACACAGTACAAGGGGGCTAGTTTTAGCAGAGACCCCAAATGGCTACCAGTTGAGACTTTGGCGGTATCATCTGTGGAGCAAAAGTCTGATAATAAAGAAGTGTTGAATGGAGCAGGAAGATCTAAGAAGACTTCCTGCCTGGCTCTGGCTCTTGGGGTTTATTTAGTCAATGAATAAATAGAAATTCTCTTCACTTCCATGAATGAAGGAATAAAATGATCCACAGCATAGGATGTTGCAGAATTGGTTTGATCAGTAATATCAAAAGTTACTGGTCTACTGTTATACCTCCTTTTTCCCCCTAATAGAAACAATTGAAACTTTGTGTGAAACTGAGGCACAGAATAAATCAGTTGGTTGTGTCTCTCTCTCTGCTAGAGGCCAGAGCAACAGTTTTACTATATCTCTGCTGAGGATTTGGCAGATGCTTAAGAGCTCTGGATTTTATTTAAGATAGAAACAAGTCCATTCTTGGATGTGTAGGGAGGGGTTAACTCATCCATCTTTTGAATCAGAGAAGAAAGTCTGATTGCAGCTGGTCTTGAGACTTTCCCCCCACATATGTCAAAGTCTGAACAGATAGTCATTGACTGATCGGTCCTCCTTATCATTTGCAGGAAGTCAGTGTTGTGAACTGAACTCCAATTCCCCGACATGGGGACTGAATCTTCGTTTCAATAACAATAAATTCTAATAGGGATTATTTCAAATTTGCTCAGAAAGTGCTTCATTCTGATGAACATGAAGGCATAGGGTGTACGTTTAAAGGCACACACACCAATCTAATATATTTGGTTAGGGAGGGCAGACAGTCCAGATCACAAAGGAGCATTGGGCAGGAAGGAATCTATGAGAGGGAGAGCATTGCAGCTCTCTTTGTCTACTTTAATGTATTGGTTATTAGCAATAAAAAGTAGGAGTCTGTGCAGTTGTAAGAAACATCAGTTATTTGAACTAGTAGAAGTGGAAGTCTTAATGTCAAACGATCGATCCACAATAGCATTGGTTTTCTGCTTCTCCTTCACATCCATATATAGCTGGATCTTAGTGCTGTCAGACAGCAAGTCTTTATGTGTCCAACTTCTCTGATCCAAGAGATGTTTTAGCTCATCAACCTTATTATTAATTGTCCTCAGCTGGTCATAGATTGAGATTACACCTGAGCTGTTAACAACCAATTCTTAGCTAGCAGCTCCACATCAGTTTCAGTGCATGAGATTTCGGATCTTTTTCCCCAGCCGGTCTCAAATTGCTCTCTTTTCCTTCAGGCGTGTAAGTTCCTCACTTTTCTAATCTAACAAAGTGTTGGATGACAAAACGTAAGAATTTGAGCCACCTACAGAGGCATTGATGGGTAGAAAGTGTTCAAGTGTAAGTTGCTATGGATCAGTGTCCTTTTTTTAAATATTATTCAGAGTGTTTACATTGTTGTTGTTTTTTACTTCAGAGTGTTTTTTTGGGGGGGAAGGGGCTGTGTACCTGCCTTCTTTTTATCTCTATTATTTCTTTTTGGGAGAAATCTATTTTTAGAGCCATTCCCCATCTGACAGCTGCTGGCAGGGAAGTTTGGATTTGAACGGTAATTAACAGAGGCTTATCATTTGCAGTGGGTTAAGCAGAAATATCTAAAGGAATTGTCAGAGCTCTTTACAATGTATGCTGCCACTTTGCTATCTTGCCAGCTCCCCAAATTTTAATCTATACATTACAGGGCTCCTGAGATATTTCAGTATCAGAACTACCAACCCTATGGGCAAAATGAGAAGTAAAGCTCAGAATTTGAATTGCTGTTCAATTGCGTTGAATTTTAGTTAAACCACATTAGCATATTTTCTCTCACTATTAATTTACAGTGCAATTTGTATAGAAATAGCATCATGTTTATTCAACATTTTTCTTTTAAGTGCGCAGAACAGCGTAAAAATGGTGAAATAAAGCAAAATAAGTACAATAAAAGAAAATGAAAAGATTTGTTGAGAATGCAATTCTGTTCTTGTTAGATCGGCCGAACACAACAGTTCTTACTTTAGACTTTTCACATGGATGGAATAACAGGGTTCACCCTTGAGCAAGATGATATTTTGAGAGGCAAAATAGGAACAAGCTATCTGTGCCATCAAATACTGAGAAGACATTAGCTCTTCTCTGTGAATGGTAGCATCAGGCATTCTTCTATGTCTTATAATGGCTCGATGTTCATGTTTTGTGTTCATGGCAGAAAGAAACAATCTCATGAGTTGCCCATGAAATTAAAATGTTGATCCTGAAGCAAAACTGTGGAAGACTCTTCCTCATCCTATGTGGTTTAGCAAATCATAGTTAGGCTATGGAAACATAGTTTCCATGTTCTTGGAAAAGCGAGATGCTCGTGTGTTAATTTCCTTACCTCCCCCCTTTGTTAATTTTAATTTTCCTCCACTCCCTTTTCCCCTTCGTTTCCCTTTAATTGTGAGAGCATTATGTTATGCATACTTCTTTCTGCTGTTTTTCTATTCCCACTCTCCCATTCTTTTCTCGCAGCAGATAATTTCTTGTTCTTCCTTTCTGTTTATTATCTCTCTCTCTCTCCCTCCCTCCTTCCCTGCCTCCCTCCCTCTCTCTCGCAACAGGGGAATCTTTAGAAAGGATATCTCTGGGGATTTCTGTCCCAGGCTCCAGTAGTCCTCAAAGGAGATGGAAAGAGACACCCTGGCAGAAGCTTACTCTGAATGGCCAGATGGCCAGCATCATCATTAATACAATGTCAGGCATTGCTGCAGCCTTGCCTTAGCAACTGCTGGCCTGTGATGGCATCTTCTCCCATTCTGCTTGCCATAATGCCAGCCCCAACTCTTTGGAAAATCAGCGGAAAACAGGATAAATGTAGACCTCTCTTATCACAGAACGAAAAGACAAGTAAGTTTCAAATAAGGGTTACAAGAGTTAAGGTTATAAGAGCCATGGCAACGCAGTGCTTAGAATGCAGTGCTGCAGGCTAATTCTACTGACTGCCAGCAGTTCGATTCTCACTGGCTCAAGGTTGATTCAGCTTTCCATTCCTTCCGAGGTCTGTAAAATGAGGACCCAGATTGCTGGGGGCAATATGCTGACTCTTTAAACCTTAGCTTAGAGAGGGATGTAAAGCACTGTGAAGCAGTATATAAGTCTAAGTGTTATTGCTATTGCTACATCACCTAAATTTGTATTTTTCTAAATTTTTAGAACCATTCTGAGAAAGAAGTGTAGCTGCCTAGGAATATTTGTACAAGGTATGCTTGAAGTGGCATAAGTCTATCCTGGTGTCTCTACCCTTTTATTGGTTTCCCCTTGCAGGAATAGAAGAAGTTCTGAGGGTGACACCAGGAAGTGTGGGAGAGAAACCGTATGAGAACACTAGTTCTCCCTCTGTAACGTCATCTTAAACCCAAATTTTCTATTCATTTCTTTGCATATCTACAAAGAGGCACATCTCTGCAGGGATGTTTGTTTGGACAAGTTTGTAATACACAAAAAAGTCCCACAGGATACTGTTATGGTTGCTACAAGATGTTTATATGCTTATTAACCATGTGTTCCTAACCATGGGGATGCCAACATAACAAAATGTGTGTTGAAATCTCAACACAAGCTCTAGTCTTCCCTATTTGCCCTGCAGTACAAGTTGCCATTACAATGTCATGAAGGACATACTGTCTGTTACTACTACCCTCCTTTGACTCACTCCCCTCCAGGACTATCCTAGATTTTCGATTGCTACTACTATTATATTCACTTTATATAACCTGAATTAATTTTTAAAACTGAGTGAAAACAGCTTATGTAAGATTCATATTAATATTCCTACATTAAGATAGTCTTTAAATTTAATACCTTGCTCTATTCCTATTTAATCCAAATTAGAATGTTTTTATAAAGCCAGCTTCATAATCCTACGAATGTTTGAGTCCCTATACTGAACTGAATCGTGGGTTACTTAATAAGCAATTTGTTTAATAAGCTCCAGTGACTAGGTGCACATGTTGCATTAATCCATAAGCCACTGTTTTCAAAACACAAAAGCTATGTTTACAAAGCACATTATGTCACAAAGAACAAATCACATCACGGCTTAGCAGTACGTACGGATCCTGTCATTATATAATTAACATATAATATAGGAAGCTATAGTTTTATACTAATCCAATATCCTATCTGACTAGACAACATTGCAAATTAATCCATATTGATCACCTGCTTGATCTGGCCTGAGCCATGAGTGGCACAGTGGTTAAAATGCAGTATTGCAGGCTAACTCTGCCCATAGCCAGGAGTTCGATCCTGACCGGTTCAAGGTTGGCTCAGCCTTCTATCCTTCCAAAGTTGGTAAAATTGTTGGGGGACAAGATGCTAACTCAATAAACTGCTTAGAGAGGGCTGTAAACACTATGAGGTGGTATTTAAGTGCTATTGCTATTGTTAAGTGTTAAAGTGATGCAATTAATAGATCGCTTTTAAAAATAGTCAGCGATTTGGCAATTCAAATCTCACCAGGCTCAAGGTTGACTCAGCCTTCCATCCTTCCGAGGTCGGTAAAAGGAGGACTCAGATTGTTGGGGGCAATATGCTGACAATGTAAACCAGTTAGAGAGGGCTGTAAAGCATTGTGAAGTGGTATATACTGTAGGTCTAAGTGCTATTGCTAGTTATTTCTATTTATTTCTATTTATTTACCCACATATATAGACTACCTATTCCTGCCATTTCAACATGGAGCCCATGCCACAACATGAGTAATGCCCATTGCCATCCTTTTCCTAATATGATAATGGTGGGTTTCTGAGGGTAGACCTATGCAAACCTATTTTCCCATATTTGTGGTTCTTCAACTAACAGGGTATAAAGCTTTTCATGGAAAGGTGGGAAGGAGTAGGAAGGAGCAAGAACTAACCAATCCCAGAAAATGGTTCACTTCATCTGCATCAGATTAGATTTTCGCTTCAGAGTCTCACTGGAGAAAATGTAAGTGGGCGCATGCCAAGAAATGCAATATACCAGGTATCACCTGGATGCTGTAGACATTTTTAAAAAACATATTTTTATAAGCCTTTCCCAGTCAAGCTCTATTTCTCCCCCCCTCCACATATTTTATTGCTTTCCATAGACTGCTTCTATTCTTTATCTGCCTGTTTTCATTCCATTTTATTGAATCTTTGATTCAATTTGTATCGTTTTTATGGTCTGCTTTATCCCTGCCGCAAACAGATGTGGAATTTTTAATCCAAGCGGCCTATGGATATTTTAGATGACTACCCTGTTTCCCTGAAAATAAGACCTCCCCGGATAATAAGCCCAATCAGGTTATGAGCACATGCGCTAAAATAAGCCCTCCCCTGAATATAAGTTCTCCCCAAAAATATTTAAACACATGTGCAGCCATGAGGTAACCACGCTTGCTGTCACTTGCACCTCAAAAATAATAAGACCTCCCTTAAAATAAGGCTGATGGCTTATTTCGGGGGTCAAAAGAAAATAATAACCTGTCTTCTTTTCAGGGGGAAACGGTAGCTATGTTTCTCTCCTTTAACTACTTCTTCCCTCCTGAATCTGCTTTAAATTTAAGAGGAGGATCACATCTCCTAATTCAACATGGATGAAGAAAGTGTTTGATTGCTGCTGTAAGTCTGGTGTTCTGTTCAGTCATTACTGAAACAGTGTGGATCACTTTGCCATACTTCATCAGGAAATTCTATGGGCAGACACGGTAAACATCAATGCATTTGGCAAATGTGGACATTGCAGAGACTCACAACTTGATCTTTAATCAGCCTTGAGCAGCAACCTCCCAAAAAGGGCTTTTCTGCAGGAATCAGCAAATCATTCTGCAGCATGGAAATTGCAGAGGTGAGATGAACCAATGCGGTAATGATATATTGCAGGCCAGCTTTCAAACGATGCCTGTGCCATTATAAGGTAAAGACCTTTGGGTCATGAAGGAAACAAAGAGAACCGGTCTGTGTGAGTTGATTGATATGTTGGGATGAAGCAGCTATGCTTGTGCTGCCTTACAGTTGTGCTAGTATAATGCTGAAGGAAGGTGGGTCACGCAGAGCTGAGCAGGAGCAGAGCTGTGCCAGAAATAATGAAAATCTTCAATGGGGGACAAGTGAGAAAAGAAGAGCATGGTCTGAAAGGAGGCTAGATGAGGAAAATAACTTAAAAGCTATGAGGACAAAGGTCAATCTCAGGGACGGAGATGAATAAGAAGAAACAGGAATTATTGATAGACTAACAATGTGCCATTGGTTGAAAGAGATGTTGGTCAAGCTGTAGCCCTGTTTAATTATTAAATCATTAGATTGTTACTGCATCTTCTCACATTTCCTAAAGCTCCTCCAGAACCTCACTGTGAAAAAGCTTGATAGTTCGGTTAAACGATCGCGCATTTGGGCTCGAAAACATTAAGCTCTTGTGAGTAGCTTATATTGAGGAAATTAACAACTGCTGAACAACTGACTACGATGGCAGGAAAGAGCAGGTGGCAAAGCCATTTATCCATGGAGGATTGGTAAACATTTGTAAGCAAACAGCTTTGAATCTCACATCTGAGCAGAAGCTTCATTAAACACAGTTTCTGCTTGAGATCATTAATTCATTTTAATTACATGTCTACCCGTCAGCTTGGATAGTGAAAGAGGCTCTAAGATAGATGGAATGTTGCAAGCTGAAGCCAGCAACCCAATTGGTTAAGGCAAAGGGCATTAATTCGCTTCAAATGTTCTCCATGCATATTATTTGAAATGGATGACGGCTATCATCTGTGCCTCATGCTGTCAGCTCCACCAAGTTGGTCGTTAATCTAGAACCTCAAGGGAAATCTTCAGCTTCAGTTGGGTTATTAATAGGGTTAAAAAGAAACCCACATTAGTCAACATTCTTTCTTGCTCCTTCAGTTCCCCAGCTAGACTGGTGGGTTTCTAGGCCTTTTGCACAATGATTTCTTTCACTTGCAGGAACATGTCATACAAGGTCCAATACTGAGCTCAAATGTTAACGAACCTGATTGACTTGACGGTGTCTTTTTAAGAATGAGAGTGATGCTAGCTATTGCAGTTGCTACTATTTTCCATGCCAATTGCTAGCCAGTAAATTATCACTGTGTCCATTTCATTAGCTGAAAGAAATATGCATAATCTGATGGAGCACGGAGATAAAATGGGCATATTCATCACAAATAAATGAGAGAAGCTGTAGCGTAGGTTGTTAATCTCCTCATATTTTGAAAAGGATAGGGAGATGGGATTGGGAGGCTGAGGAAAGAAGTATATGAGAAAACATTAGCATTTCAATTTAGCAGAATCAAGTTACTTCTAATTCTTGTAGACCTCTGCCATTCCATCCACTTTAGGAAATATTGCTCTTGATTTCTCCAGGCTCCACATGGCAGAGATATTTATCATGAATGGGTGCATCTTATAGGAGAAATACCACTTTCCAGATGATCCTCCCAAGGAAGGATTATCCATACATCATTTTAACACGGTTAAACCTGACCCATTTCCAGAGGAAGACAAATTGGGGGGAAATTGATTGAAAGTCTAGATGGTTGGTTTTATTTTTCTTTCACCTCCATCTATGAAGTCCAACCTAGTGGCCCTGTTTGGAAAAAGTTATTCTCAGACCTAGCTGCGTACAGCATTTTTGCTACTTAAGAGCATATACTGCTACCATCTTAGATCTGGGCCTTGTGGGTTTACATGATTCATAGTTTGTACTGTTTTCCTATGTGTGTGCATTGAATCAATTCTGCTTCCTACAGGAGAGAGAGAGAGAGAGAGAGAGAGAGAGAGAGAGAGAGAGAGAGAGAGAGAGAGAGAGAGAGAGAGAGAG
>JANHFT010010306.1:96003-125927 GCA_032467955.1 Pseudoxenodon macrops | reverse complement strand
GCTGGCTCATATTTAAATGGTTGTCCACTAGGACTCCAAGATCCCTCTCACAGTTACTACTATTGAGCAAGGTACCAGATATACTGTAGCTGTGATAGGCAAGGTTGCAGCTGATTTTATCACCCAACATTGTCTTAGGCTGCTATGAGGGGACAGCACCCAAATGTCATTTCCATCAACATTTGGGAAGAAAAGCAAGGTGAGGAAACTGAACATTACAAGTGACCAATATAGAAAATCGAAGATTAGGCACCAAAGATCTAATGAAGGAGCTGGATGGCAAGCCTGTCATGTTCTTCTTTCCAATTATACATATATCAGATTATTATTATTATAATTGAATCCGTCACGCTCCTTTCAATTGAAAAAGAAATAGAAATAGTAATGGAAAACTAATAGCAAAACTTTCGATTAAAAGCATAATGATTTAATTTTAGGAGAGTTGGTTTATGGGGAGATCCTTGGTGCTCTCTGAGCTTGGTTGTTTTCTTGCAGATGTTTCAGTACATCATCCATGCACTGTTGTTAGCTAATTTGGTAATAAAGCATCTGCAAGGAAACAACCAAGCTCAAAGAGCACCAAGTACCTCCCATTTTAACCCTGAGTTATAAACATTGTCATTTATCAGACAGTTTATTTGTCTATGTAGTGGGTATCATGCATAATATCAGTTTACAAGATTGTATCAGGTTTCATATCTTTTGAATTATGCTCTACATCTGCATTTACACACACACACACTGTTCCTACACTGTGACTAAAACTGAATGCCGTATTCCAAGTGTGGCCTTACCAAGGCCTTATAAAGTGTTACTAACCCTTCACGTGATCTTGATTCTCTCCCTCTGTTTATGCAGCCTAGAACTGTGTTGGCTTTTTTGGCAGATGCTGCACACGGCTGGCTCATATTTAAATGGTTGTCCACTAGGACTCCAAGATCCCTCTCACAGTTACTACTATTGAGCTGGGTACCACATATACTGTACCTGTACATTTTGTGGGGTTTTTTTTTGTCTAAAGGTAAAAACTTACTTTTTCCACCATTGAAATTCATTGTGTTAGATAGTGCCCAATGTTCAAGTCTGTCAAGATCCTTCTGTATCTTGACCCTATCTTCTGGAGTGTTGGCTATTCCTGCCAGTTTGGTGTCATCTGCAAATTTGATGAGTTCCCATCTTAGTTTCCCAGGCTATTTTTGTCCCTGCTCAACCAACAATCTTCGTAGTTGCAAAATTAACAATTGACATACACACAACCAGGTACCATATAAATATTGTGCATAGAACAACCCAGTGCACACATTCTGGAGAGAGAGAAATTCCCTGAGGATGGGGTCTATCGTGAGTCTGAAAGCTTAGAAGACTAAATCTCTGGTCCCAGTGACTGACTCAGATTGGATTCTGCAAAAAATAGTTTCTTGGATCTCTGTGCTTCTATCTAGTGGTCATGGAGATTTTTGCAGTCTAGTTCTGGTTGCCTTAATCTAGGTTCTGAACTTTTTTTCTGGATTTGTATGATATGAACTAACCATAGGTTGGGTTCATACAATATATTAAGCTACAAAAATCAAGCAAACAAATCCCAAACTAAGCTTAATACTGGTCAAACGTAGCCTGTTGTACAAAGACACCATAAAACTTTGCCTAGCCTGGTTAATTGTGTGTGAATTCAGCCAAGGAGGAGAGATAGACACTCTGTAGATACTTACAATTGCTCCCAGCAGTGTTATCTATCTCAGAGATGGTTGAATTTAGCTCTATACGGCTTCCTCCCATAAATTTGCAAGGACAAAATAGGTTTCCTTGGCAGACAATCACAAGCAGTTATTCCTTCCGCTTGTTAGCACATACAGTACATATCAACAAACCGTTGGCATCCCTGTAAAAGGTCATCAATTGCTTTCATCTTCTTCCTTCCTCCTCCTTCTCCCTCTTCCTCCTCCTCTTCAAAGCCAAGTTTGTATACAATTTTGGCAAGGTATAAATGAGACAGATAAGAGAAAGAAAGAAGGAGAAATCTTGAATACAGGATGCAATTTCTGGAGTCCCAGCTGGGTGCCAGTATTGTTGTTGTTCAGGCTGCTTGTGGAAACAGGTCTAAACATAACTTAAGACCTCCCCATACAAGCCCCGTACACAACTACCACTCGCTTGTTCCAGGAACAAAACAAAAAATCTCAGACCTCATTTTCTCTGTGGTCATCTACACAGGAACTCATTTGTTTGACTGCTCCTTAAGTTCCCAGAACAGAGAATGTCAGGAGAAACCATCTTCCCAAGCATGTTAATGTTGTAACTGCAAGTCAATTTCCCTGGACACATTGCCACAAGTGGGCAGCCTCTGCACCCTGGGCACAGAAAGAGCAAAGAGGTAGAAGAGCCTATTCCACCACCTCAGCCTTCTCTGCCATCTCAATCTGCTACAAGGAAAATCAATCATGGTGCCCAAGTACCTGTGTTAGAGGCTCAATGAAATAGAAGTGGCAATTCCCTTCAGTGGGACCAGGTGATTAAAAAGCCTCTCACTGCCAGCTTATATTATGCTATTTGCTCAAGTCTTCAAACCATTTTGAAGTCGGGGTTTTCCCCGCTGGGTATTTAATTGGGATTTATTGCTGGCTGCTATTGTATGTTAAATAAATTCCTGGTGATTATTAAGCACCGAATTATTGAGGTTTATCACCGCTGATCAGCCAATGCAGAAAAAGATTCACAGCACATGAGAGAGGTGGGATCTGGGCTCAGCTCAGCAATGATTCCTGGGCTCAAAAAATTTAATTGTGGATCAGTTCTTTCCCTAACTTTGCCTTAAATTAACAAGTCCTTGCAAGTGTGTCCGCAAGGGAGGTCAAAAGGTCAAGGTGTCAGTAGCATATGATGTACATAAAAACAGGGTGGGTGCTTTAGTCAAAAGGGCATCATATTGCCGTTTTTTTAAAAACCCTCCCTCCTTCAGTGACAGCCCTGGGCCCCCATCCTTTTTCTATGCCTTCGCTATAATTATTGAAATATAGCAGCTAAGAGGATAGACATAAAATTGTATAGAATTGTCCCCCTGCATCGTAAGCACTGAACTGAGAAGAGGAGGTAGAATTATCAGTATTATTATTTTGCAATATATATATATAGCGAGAGAGATCCTATTGCTCCTTTAGGAGCTAAAGGCAATGTACAGGGATTTCCCTTCATTTTATTCATGCAACAATGATAGAGGAATTTAACTCTGATATTGGAGAGGAGGGAGAGGGGAAAAGCTGGGAAGAAACTTCATTGTTTGCAAGCGACCCAGAGTCACTGAAAGTGACTCGACGGCACTATATTAATCAGAATAGAGCTGGAAGGGAACTTGGAGGTCTTCTAGTCTGACCCCCTGCTCAAGCAGGAGCTCCTATACCATTTAAAACAAGTGACTGTCCAGTCTTTTTTTCAAAACCTCCCGTGATGAAGCACTCACAACTTCTGAAGGCAAGCTGTTCCACTGGATAATTGTTCTCACTGTTAGGAAGTTTCTCCTTAATTCCAGGTTGCTTCTCTCCTTGATTAGTTTCCATCTATTGTTCCTTGTCTTGCTTTCTGGTGCTTTGGAAAATAAGTTGATCCCGTCGTCTTTGTGGCAGCTCTCAAATACTGGAAAACTGCTATCATGTCACCCCTGGTCCTTCTTTTCTCTAGATCGGGGGTCACCAACCTTGGCAACTTTTAAGACTTGTGGACTTCAACTCCCAGAATTCCTTGGGTGACCTTCTGGTCTAGAGAAAAGAAGGATCAGGGTAAGGTGTTACGTCCTCACATACAGGAGTAAATTAGCATACCCGCCGCTGATTGGCTGAACTAGCGACTGGAAATTAAACCACTGTCAGTGGTCGACAGGCTATAGGGAAGCCCTTATAAGCGGCTTCCCTGCAGTCTGCCGGCAGTTCGTATTGCCTCCACTAAGGATCCAATAAAGGGAGCTGACTGTTCCTGCGTCTCGTTTCTTATTTTTCCTGCGCAATCTAACATAAAGGTAAAGGTAAACCCGCACATGTGTGCTAGTCGTTTCTGGCTCTAGGGGGTGGTGCTCATCTCCGTTTCAAAGCCGAAGAATCAGCGCTATCTGAAGACGTCTCCGTGGTCATGTGACTGGCACAAGGTGCCCAGAGCACTGTTACCTTCCCACCAAAGGTGGTTCCTATTTTTCTACTTGCATTTTTTACATGCTTTCGAACTGGTAGGTTGGCAGAAGCTGGGACAAGTAATGGGAGCTCACTTTGTCATGCGACAATAGGGATTCGAACCACCGAACTGCTGACCTTTCTGATTGACAAGCTCGGCATCTTAGCCACTGAGCCACCACGTGGCATTTAACTGTCCAAGTGAAAACATGATAGCATGAGCAACATGATCTCTGCAAAAAAAGAAAAGAAAAGAAAAGAAAGAAAGAAAGAAAGAAAGAAAGAAAGAAAAAAGCTTATCTCCCATGAGCATACCTACCTATTGTTTTCACTGGGACTTTCTTCCCAAATCCATTCCCCCCCTTGTGTTGATAGACTGAGAAGAGAGATGCACATTGCTAAGTAGCAATGAATATACACTATAGATTCTTGGCATTTCAGGGTCTTTGGTGGATGAACAGAATGTATCTCTTGCTACCCTTTTAGCAATGCATTTTCTGCTATGCAAGTGAGTGGCATACTCACCATTGACAATGGTGCTCAATGGCATTGAGAAGTTGCTCTGGATTCAGTGTGCAAGTTTTTGTCTTTCCTGTTCCATTCTTTACCTTCTGTATGGTTTACAGAATCAGCCTATTGGCCCAACAATCTGGGTCCTCATTTTACCCATCTTGGAAGGATGGAAGACTGAGTCAACCTTGAGCTTGGTGAGATTTGAACTGCCAAATTGCAGGCAACCAGCAGTACTGCATTATAACGATTGTGCCACTGCAGCTCATCTATAGATTGATATTACAAAAAATAATAATCCAATTGGAGTCTTATTTTAGGATGTATCATCTTTATCAAGGCAGATCAATTCACTGTTGGAAATATTTTGCATGAAAAAATAGTATTGATATAATTATTGATATATTATTTGTAAGGTTACTTTTGTTTTAGTAGACAGCCTGTTCTAAATTCATGGAAGGAAAAGTTTCCTGCACATTTCTATAATACATTTATTTGTCAGACACAAAAAACCAGGTCCATATGTGGAGGTTTAAAGCTTATGCACAAGAATCTTCCCAACTAATGATCAGCACCTGGTTAGAGTTAGATAAGGATCAGTGACACTCAAGGGGAGTTGAACTTAGTTCTCTTGTGGCTACATAGGGATTGTAGGCTGAGCCCTCTTTTAACTCCACTCCCAGGTTCTGCCATCACTTCTCCTAGAACAACTAATTGTATTCATTGCAGAAAACAATTAAAGTCTCTGTTACGTCTTCAAAACAGTTTCTGATATAGAATTATCTGTAGTCTATATAGTTCTGGATGACTTGGATAGAATATATCAGTTACATTATTATGACTTGTGAGAATGCATCAGAACCAAACTCTGTTGTTCCATGCATATAGTGCACCTGTTTGTCTTTGAAATCACTGGTTATCTAGACAGAACCATGATGTTTAAACAGACAGGCTTCTGATATTAAATGTTTTAACAAACATTTTTATCCTGTATATTTTTCCATGTTTAACTCAAGACAGTGAACATACCAATATTCCTTCCTCCTCTTATTTTGTGCCCCAGCTGGCTTTCATGCCTAAGATGGGACTTGAACTCACAGTCTCAGGTGTTTCTAGGCCGGTACCTTAACCAAAGTACCAAATTGGAGCTCAATGTTTTATTGCAAGAAAAACAGAAAAGCAATCTCTAAATATTATCTTCAAAACAATACATGTTGAATTTAACAACTATAGTCCTATTTTATGTTTGCTTTATTACATCACATGGCAAATCCAGTCTTTCAAGTACACATATGCCACTGGGCAGTAGTTAATAACTATTAAAACAATAAGATCCAACAGCAATGCTAACTGAAAAAAATAGCAGCTGCAGCTGCTAAAGTAGAATCTAAGCATTTATGGTGAAACCTCCCAGGACAAAAAGTATGCCAATGTTATTTATTACTGTAATATACATACTTTTTGTTGGCCTTAATCATACATTCAATTCAGGCATATTAAGGAATCCAAGAACTCATCATGCAAAACACATACGTAGGACAGGAATCCACAGTACAGAAGCAAACTGGCTTCTGATTGACTGAGATAGGGTTGTATACTGTCCCCTTATTTGGAAAAAATGTTCAGATGCTATAAAATGTGTCAATATCTATAAAGATACTTAGAGCATTGTCGTCTTCTCCCTTTTCTGCTGATCCACTCCCAGCATGACTGATTTTTCGAGTGAGTCAGCTCACATGACATAGCCAAAATATGATAGCATTTGTTTAGCAATTTTGGCTTTGAGTGATATTTTTGGCGAGGCTCAGTCTAGGAATTCTTTGTTTGTGATTTTTGCAGTTCATGGGATGCATAATAGTCATTGCCAGCTCAGCAGTTCGATACTTAGATGCTCAGAGCACCCATCTATAAATATTTTACATAGCAAGCAAAAGACCAGATAGGCTTGTTCTGCATACAAATTGCGCTTATAAACACTCCTTTTTAGAATGCTGTTAAACCTTTGCCATTTATATCCATATTTTGTGATATACATACAAACCATACATACATACATACATACTTTTTTCCAAACTATTAAAAATATTAGCGCAGGAAACCATTGTTACATGAGACTATATTAAAATAAAATGAAACCTGGAAGTTAGGGATCAACCAGGTAACATCCACAAACTAGCAGTCCTCCACTGATGTTGAGAATCTGCCCTGTGAATCATGAGGTTGGCCTGCACAAGCTGTAGGCTTGTAAATCAGTAATGTCTTTGACAGCCTAGTGAGGCTCAGATAATAGCAACACACTCATTGGTTCTGACTATATTCCTCTGTTACATTGATCAGGAGCCCTGGAGGCAAATTACATGTCACATGCAGTGCTTAAGATCAATGAACTTTCCTCCTGAATTCCATAGAGCTCACTTCTGGAGATTGATTGATTGATTATGTACCATTAAGTCAGTGTCGACCCTTTGTGACCATATAGATAATGTATTTTTTTAAATCTGCACACAAATAAAATTTAAAAATCTTTTAGTTGATATCTGCTGCCTTCTTGCTTCTCTCACTTGTCTGTGTAGCCTAATAAACCAAGTCTAACAAACATATCCAATTTGTCCTATTGAATCTGTTTTATTAGTACTCGCCTTTTCTGGCTATCTTGATGACTATTGTAGCTGAGCCAAAGGCTTCCTTTATTAATACCCTGATTGATTACATGAGCTTTTTTTTCATTGCCTTGATGGAAAAAGTGACTCAGACAACACAAAGGCAAGGGGAAATGTTAACCCAGGCAAAAAGGATGCATACCATTGCAACTTAACACCGAGGCTGTACTTCTAGGCTGAGTTCTCAGTTCTTCTTAATCTATGCAGACATTTTAATGCCTGATACCTTTTCTCACGCTCTGGGGCTTTAGAAGGTTCCTTTTGTTATTGTTGTTGTTGCTATTGTTTTTAATGCTTGAGCATAAGAAATGTTGCATTTCCCTTGTCAAATATAAACATCAATCAATCAATCAGAATAAAGTAGAGCTGGAAGAGAGCTTGGAAGTCTTCTAGTGCAACCCCCTGCTCAAGCAGGAGGCTCTGTGCTATTTTGGACAGGTAGCTGTCTAGCTTTTTCTTAAAAACCTCCAGTGATGAAGAATTTACAACTTCTGAAGGCAAGCTGTTCCACTGGTTAATTATCCTCACTGTTAGGAAGTTTCTCTTTAATTCCAGGTTGCTTCTCTCCTTGAATAATTTCCATTCATTGTTTCTTGTCTTGTCTTCTAGTGCTTTGGAAAATAAGTTGACTACCTGTTGTTTGTGGCAGCCCCTCAAATACTGGAATACTGCTATCATGTCACCCATAGTCCAGGGGTGGGTTCCAGATCCTGCTACTACTGGTTCACTCAGGGATGCGCCACAAACATGCATGCATGTGCAATATAGAGGTGGGTTCCTACTGGTTCTATCAGGTTCTATAGAGTAGGTAGTAACTCCATGGTGACATCCCGGAGTCGGTTCTGTCGGTAGCTCTATGGGCGCCGCCATCTTGGATTTTTGCTTTTGCACATGCACAGAAGCTAGTTTTTGACTGCTGCATGTGCGCTCACTCGCACACTTTGCATGCACGCTTGAGGCACGACCCTGAGCGAACCGGCAGTAAGAAGATTCAGAACCCATCTCTGGCGCAGTACTAAAAAAAACTTCTGTGCATGCGCAGAAGAAAAAACCAATATGGCAGTGCCTATGGCGCCACCCAAAGAACCTGCTCAGGGGCATGGCAGGTCTGGAGGCCGTCAAGTTACTAACGGTTCTGTAGAACTGGTCGGAACCAGTAGGAACCCACCTCTGTCCTAGTCCTTCATTTATCTAGATCTAGATTCTGCAACCGTTCTTCATATGTTTTTTGTCTCCCGGTTCTTAATCATCTTAATTGATCTTCTTTGCGCTTTTTCCAAATCCTCAGCATTTGTTTTGTAATGTAGTGACCAAAACCGGATGTAGCATTGCAGGTGTGGTCTTACTAAGGATTTATAAAGCAGCACTAATACTTCATGCGATCTTTGCCTCTGTTTATACAACCAAGGAGTGTATTAACTTTTTGGTTGCTGCTACGCACTGCTGACTCATGTTTAAGTGATTGTCCACTAGGATCGTCTAAGATCCCTCTCACAATTACTGTTTGTGAGCCAGGTTTTGCCTAATCTGCACTTGTATCTTTGATTTTTCCAGCCTAGGTGTAAAACCTTGCTTTTCTCCACATTACATTTCATGTTGTTGAATAGGGTCTGTTGTTCAAGTCTGTCAAGATCCTGAGTTTGTTTTCTGGGGCTATTTCTGCCAGCTTAGTGTCATCTGCAAATTTGATGAGTTCCCCTTCTATTTCCTCATCTAAGTCAAATATTTATGAAAATATTGAAGAGTACTGGGCCTAAGATGGAGTCTTGTGGGACCCCAGTGCCTACTTGTCTCCATGTTGATGTAGTTGCAGTACCATTAAGGACTTCTAATTGAGTATAGTTTATCAGTCAGCTACAAATCCTTCTGGTGATGATGTTGTCTATTCCACATTTTTCTAGCTTATCAAGAAGTAGGTTGTGATCTACTTTGTCAAATGCCTTGCTGAAATCTAAATATACTATGTCCACACTATTTTGCTGATCTACCAATTTAGTGACTTTGTCAAAGAATGAAATAAGATTGATAAAAACAATCTGTTTTTAATCATTCCTTGCTCTTTTTGACTGCATTCTTTGCAAGCATCTTTTTTCTTTATGCTCCTTATAAAATGTCTTTTTCTTGGACTCATTTTTACTGCATATTTATACATGCATTTCAGGGGTGAGTTGTGAATTGTTTTGCTGCCAGTTCACTCAGGGTCATGCAGCAATAAAAAAATAGCTTGTGCAGAAGCAAAATCAAAAATGGCAGCGCCCACGGAGACACTGAAGGAACCGGCTCTTTGACATCATCGCCGAGTTACTAGCAGTTGCAAAGAACCGGTCAGAACCAGTAGAAACCCACCTCTGATGCATTTTCTTATCTAGGGCTTCTTTCCTTTCACCCTTCCACCAAGTATCTTTCTTCCTTCTTCCCAATAGTCTAACTCCATGCATTTCCATGACGTAATTATTTTGCTTTTATCCCAAGTAGCTTCCATATTCTCTTTCTTTATGTATACTTTTTGGTTAAACTGCTTAGAGAGTAATCTATTGTACTTTCTCATATATGTTCAAATAGAACTTCAGTTCATTGGATTCTAGATTCTGTTCATTAGATATAAGCAAATAAAAGTTTGTTCTTGGCTGGGCTTCACTGTTTTGTCCTTAGGCTTTGGCTTGATGTCAGTCTTGCCACACTAAAGATAAAAATTTCTAACATACTAGATATATTCTCTGGGATTAACCTGAACCTCTTCCCCCTCCGCCATCCAATTTGGGACTGTGTAGTTTCTTAATCTGGGCCTCTTGATGATATAATTTTATTTATTTATTATATAAATAAAATGTAATTTGATGGAGTTTACTTTCTCCTTCCCGGGAAAGTTATGTGCTGCCCTATTTTGCTTCTTCAGGTGCATATTCCATCACATACTTAATGTCCTCTTTTACCCAGAACTCTGTCTGTATTTCAAATTGATTAAGAACATCATGTCTAGTGACAAGAATCTTTATTTCCATTAAAAAAAACCATACAAATGAGATCACAATTCAATTTCTATGCATTAATGACCTAGCAGGCACTTTGGAAAATCCAAGATGTTAATATAGTCAGCACATAGATATTGGTGACATTTTTAGATTTGTGGAGCTAACAAACATATTCTTATATACAAATGACAATTGTAATTTATTATAAAGTGATGAAACTCTGTGGGATGACAGCAAAGTGAGGGAGTGCTGAAAGAGCATTTGAGAGTTTTAGATATGAATGTTAGAAATAAATGTAGAAGTGAAACAAATACTTTATAAGTTAGCTTCAAGAGAAAAAAAAATCCTGAATGAAAATTGAGGCATAAATGCTGCAAGGATTTTGGAAATTATAAGGCTGTGGGTGTAGATGGTGTAACTGGGGAAATGTTAAATATGGATGTAGTTTGTTTATGGAAAGGCTGTAACTGGTTTAACACAAGTGTAAGGATTGCATCTGTGCCTAATAACTGAAAGAATGTTGTCATTATTCCTTTAGACAAAGGCAACGAGAGAGACTGGAAAAATTATAAGCGGTTTAGTTTTTTAAGCTAGCTTGGGAAGATATTTTCCAGATAAGGAACAAAACTCAATACGAGGAAGTGCAGTGAACCTTTAATATCACAGTTTTCTGCTCCTTGGCAAAGCATTGAGAAATGTTTGAAAGTGAAAAGGAAACGTCATTGTCGATAGTGCTACTAATAGTTCTACTAAGTATCTTTACTGGCATATGTATAAATCCATACACATTACAGTATAAATCAGATAGAAAAGATGTGGCTGATGGGACAAGGAGGAAGATGGAAAGATAAGTATTGAGCTGGACCTCCGGTTGGTGATAAGGGAGAATGACAGGAAATGCACTTAACATTTCTTAGACTATATAAGTAGTGAATGTCTTTCAGATCAATTGATCTTCTGTAACAATTTAAGAAAGTTGTGATAAGCTTGTGTGTGTGTGTGTACATGTGTGAGTGAGTGTGTGTGTGTGAGAGAGAGAGGGGGGGAGGAAGAGAGAGGGGGAGGGGGGAGAGAGACAAATCTTCAACTTCTTTAAAACTGAACAACCTGTAATTTTTAGCTCCTGACTGGACACACATTCAGTATTTGAATCCTGAATTTATCTGGGTAACACCAGATATTATGATAACCTGAGATGTTTTGAGATGGCCAATTAACTAATCAATAAAGTTATAACAATTGACTAAAAGGGTATTTCCACAGCAACACATAAACCACTGGTACCATATGAATAGATCACACCAATCACAACTTTTTTTTATCATCAGTTTTTAAAAAATCCATATATGTAATGAGTACATATTAAAGGCACTAGAGACATTTTTTTTTGTTTTATGTTATGCTGTAACCTACTATACCTGGGACCTTCTTTATTCTCTATATGAGTGCAGAATAGTATTATAAACTGTAGATTCCCTAAAACAGATAAACATTAGAATACATGGGCGGCAATGATATGATACATTTCCCTAATAAACTGACTTACTTAAAGAGTCTCAGTGAGCTGGAGAGAAGAACAGTCTGCAATTAAAGGATGGCAACTTGCTGTTTGGAAGACAAACATCTGGGAAAACAGCTGGTTACAATTTTAAGCTTTCTTTTTGAAACGATTTATCAGCATATTACAGGGCTTTGGATTCAGTACTGATGGAGCATGGTGCAGCTTTTAAACATTCACATGCAAAAACACACAGAGATACACACACAAGCAGAAAACAGACCCCAAGTGTAGGTTTAATTTAGTAGACCCCACACATTAACTTTTATTTAATGCCACAGATGTAGGGGAGGGGGAGGCACAGGAGAGGGAAAGTGATGAATTATACTGTGACATAAACTCTGCATACTCAACTTGGTCACTTTGTGGAAAAGAGATCCAGGAGATAAAACAGTGTTATCTAATATAGATATATTATATTTAGGTGTATAGGGATGTGGTGGCTCAGTAGCTAATATGTTGAGCTTGTCGATCGAAAGGTTGGCAGTTCAGTGGTTCGAATCCCTAGTGCTGCATATTTGTCTCAGCTTCTGCCAACCTAACAGTTCAATAGCATGTAAAAATGCAAGTAGAAAAATAGGAACCACCTTTGGTAGGAAGGTAACAGCATTCCGTGTACCTTTGATGTTTAGTCATGCCAACCACATGACCACGGAGATGTCTTCAGACAGCGCTGGATCTTTGGTTTTGAAGCAGAGATGAGCACCACCCCGTAGAGTTGAGAATGACTAGCACATATGCAAGGGGAACCTTTACCTTTATACAGGTGTATATAACCTTAGTTCTCTTTCAATTGTGGTCCTTGTATGTGTGCAGTTGTTTGACCCCTCCCTTCTGATATGACATCATTTCAAGGTGTTATAATTGAAAGGAAAATATATTCAATCAATGCACATGAAACTGAGAATGTTCTCCATCCTATGAGGAACAGAGCCTGGAGTTCCATCTTTGCATCAATATGTGGATACACTCAAAAGACAGAAAGGGGTTTGTGGTGGTCCAACTTGTACATTTGTGGTTAAGAATTTAGGGTGGGATATCAGTGCAGGCTTGTGTAGTCTAAATCAGAACAGTAATGATGTGTGTGTGTGTGTGTGTGTGTGTGTGTGTGTGTGTGTGTCTATCTCTCTCTCTGTGTACATGTCTTTCCAGTAGAAGCCAAGAGAAGTTGGAGATGTGTTAATCCAAGCAGACGGTTTCCATATGTGTGTTCCTTACTGCAGGACTAAAATCTAACTCAATTAACAACTTGTGATAGTAATGCCAAAATTTCATATGGTGGAAAACCATATAGCAAAATACAATGAAAAGGCATGATAAAATCTTATGACTGACTATGTGTTGAGATTATCTTTGTCCTGAATCATTCATTTCCCTCAGAAGGTCAGTTTAGGTAAGCCCCAGCACCAAAATGAAATAGGTGATAAAATAAGATGACTAGAAAGTCAGATTCTGATTAAATATTAGGAAAGAATCTCAACAGTAAGCTTAACAGTGAAATAAATTACTCATGGGTTCAAGCTGATAATTGACAGGTTTGTTTCCATTCCTAATTGATTAAAATGCCCCCTCCCAACTATGAGAATTGAAGAAAGGGTAATCAATCTGACATTTTCAGGATATTTGATTGATTGCCTAAGACAATCAGTGTCCTACCTGGTAGCTTGATTTTGATCTGATTGATATGGTCAAACAGATCTGTAAGATTTTAATTTGCTTGACTGAGATGTTTCAATAAGTCCAATTGGCAAGCAAAATAAGTTTTAAAAAGCTATCTAAAAGTTCTTACTGATATTAAGCTCTTTGTACATTAATTGGGATTGCATGGGCAATATTTGCCAGAGTGGAGTTTGTTTATTAAATCAAAATGGTTGTTTACTACAAAATACAATGAACTTACCAAACTTGGTTGTTTTCCAAAATGCTAAGTATAGTGAGATCGGGTCCTATTTGGAAAACACCATAGTTGTAGATTCACAAATCAAAACATAAGAACACAAAACAAAGCATAAAGCCGGTGAACAATTCCATCCCAAAAGTCTGAAATAGTTTAGCCTTTGCTAATTTCTGTAAGGTCATGAATGAGGAAGTCAATCTAACTTTTAGAAGAAAGGTATTCCAAAGTATAGGACAAAAGGTTTTTGGGGATAAAAGATTCTAGCCTCAGCCTCCTTCATCTCATGAAATAGAGGCGGCAGCAGCAGCAGCAACAGCTGAGCTAACATTGGTTGGAGTAAGTGGTCCTGCAACCACATTGTGACCAAGCTATATGATGTAGGAGAAAAGCAGACAGAGCTGGGGGCAGAGTCAAGCATGTCATCAGCTTAGAATTGATACATTACCTCAAACAATCCAAGTCCAACTACTCCTGAATGCTGTTGACCCTTATCCAGAGCCAATTTCCTATTGAACTTTAGATTTTTGTGTAAAGGCTTGAGCAATAAATCTTTTAAACTGCAACTGCAACTGCAACATATAGTCCTGCTCCTTTTGCACCTGATATATAGGGCTTTATAAGCCAATACCAGCATTTTGAATAGTACCGAGAAACAATTGGGAAGTAATTCAGAAGCCCATAAGATAGATCTTAAGTAAGATGTTAAGTAGCTGACACTAAGTGAGCTGCTGCATTTTGTACCAACTGTACTTTCCAAAGCACCTTTCTAAAGAACACTGTGGAAGTCTAATGCAATGGCAATGAAGGCCACTACAGCTAGATCCACATGGTCCAGAAAGGGCTGCAACTGGCCCACAGTAGAATCTACCCAAACTTCTGCTCATCACAGTCTCCACATGCCCCATGCAGAAGTAGTCACAAATATCCAAGAGGAGTCATGGATTGGTTCCTGAGGGGCAATGCCAGTTTTCTAAGAGACAACACTGATGTTGACAGACTACTTCAATGAACAAATAGTAAATTAATCATTCTTGAGTTCAAGCAAGGTAGCCTATTTCTTTGCATCCAGACTCTTGACAACTACCAGACACCAGGACAAGATTTCCATCCCACCTGTGTCTCTGATTGCAATGGAAAGCTCAGTATTGCTGTCATATTGACGGATCTCTTACTGCCTCAAAAAGTTGAAAGTGTAATTTTGAGGGGAAAGAAACCACCGAATGATGCTTATGTACTAAAAAATTATATGCACATACATGCCTGCCTGCCGATCTATCTATGCATCGCCAACCTCCTTCCCTACTTTTACTTTTAAGCTTTTTTAGGTAGGGTATTGAGTCTCTGATATTTCATTTTTCTTGAGTCCATCTATGATACAAAAATGAAGATTTCTTGTGTTCTTTTTCAGGTTTAAGATACATTTCCCCCCCAATGGATTCTGTTTACAGGATCAGCAAACTATGCAGAATTCCTCTTTTGTGAAGTAGGCCCCAGTACCTCTTTCACATATTTCAAGTTTTCTGCCCTCCCCAAAAAAAACCTTCCACTTCTTGGCTTTTCTTATGCATGAAGATGAGATTTATACCTACATAGAAGATTGAGCTTTTTTTCTCTCCTGGGGTTTTAGCGGGGGGGAGGGGGGAGGGAGGGACCCCCAGCTAGTTTAGACCAGAGGCAGCTGCTCTTCCTTCTCTTGGCAGAGCTGCTGCTGCTGCTGTTGTTGTGAATATCAGAGCCTGGGAAGAGGCTGTAAACATGGAGAAGGAAGAACCCATTGAACTGAAAGAACAAACTCTACGGACCTGTCTGACACAGAGGTCAGGAGGTCACCGGAGTCTGGTGGAGGCAGTAGAGCAGATTGGGAGCTTGTGATGCCCCCTCCAACATCATTTAGATAAACAAGCAGATGGCAGGTGTCAATGGGGACAAAGAGCCATCTGTACAGCAGGGACTGTCCCTTCCATTCTCTCACAGGCTACTTCATTAAACCCTCACTTCAGAGTGCCTGTGCGTAGCCTTTAACCAATGGGGCCTCCCAATAGGACTCTCTCTCTCTCAAGAACTGCCTGCATTCTGCTCCCTCCTAGATAGCTTTTTTTATATCTTCCAAACAGAAGAAGGAAAGTAAAAGAAGGCAAGGACATATTTTGTCGGTCTTTCTGGATCATGAGAGAACATAAATGCCTGAGATCTGTCCTTTTCAACAATGTTCTCCTTGGCCACTGGGTAGCACAGAGAAATAAGTAAAGCTGATACCAGTGGCTAAAGGACGAAGGAATCTGTCTTTGTGGAAACCGCCTCAGCCTCGAGGGATGGAGGCTCTACTCGGGACCACCCCCACCATTGCACCATCCGCTCAGCATGAAGGGGTGTTTTTGTTCCCTGTTGTTCAGCCTTGCTTTCATGTCTCTCAGCCTTTCCGTTCAAAGACTTGCATTTTTAAGGGCCAGCTTGCTGTTGATTCCAAATAAACAGATCGATGCCTCTCTCCAAAAATATAAAGTTGCACCAATGATAAAATAAGGATGGCAAGTGAAATGCTCAAGAGGGGAACTTTATCTTAGCAGGGCCAATATTGGAACTGCTGAGGAAAATCTTTTTAGAAAGTTGCTAGTTTTCCCAAGTGGAAATCCATCTGCACTGCATACTGTCTGCTGTGTTTCAAAAAAAAAAAAAGTGTGTGTGTGTGTGTGTATATTATGCTCTTTAAAAAAGGGTCAGGCATAGGATATGGGTGGGAAGGGGAGGGGTAGTTCTCTGGACCACCTCTCTGGCATCTCTTTGGCCAGTTTTGCTTCCCTAGCCTCCCCGGCAGATCCTTATGGAAAATGCACCTGGAATGTTTAGCTCTCAGCTATTTAACCTGAGGAATTATCTTGCTTTGTAGGGTTTTCTTTGTGGTTTTTTTTTGTTCTCCCTCAAAACAAAATGCATTTGATATAGTGCAATGGGTATTAGACGGGATAAAATCAGAGAGATGGGATCTTTGTGGCTATTCATAAAGGAAGCTTTGTCCTCATTAGTGTGGCAGGTGGCTCAGAACAGGACCATCCCAACGGTGAAATACTTTTCGGTTGGAAGGCTTTAAGGGTAATAATGCATGGAGCCCAACTAGGAACATTGACCCTTGTCCAATGAGCTTCTTAAGGCTGGCATATCTTTCTGAGTTTTGTACCTGTTTTCATCTTATTTACAACAACCCAATGGCAGACCATCCACTTGTCACTTTCTCAATCTGCACGTGGGCAGGGGAAAGTGCTGATCAAAATCTACAAGCCCAAAGCATCTGGAGAAAGCACCTTTGGTTAGAATTGGACATCTTTGAGATTTCAGGGGGAAAAGAATCCAAATGTAGCACATTTGATTTCTACTTTTTTCTGTAGACTAAGAAAGACTAAGTTGGACTCTAGCTTTTTTTAAAAATACGGGCATATTTTTGAGGAATGGGCACCAATCTTGTTTCAAATACAAATTTAATGTGTATGTGTGGATGTTCACTAGGATATTGGGGTGGAGGGAACATGGTGAAACTATGCATTGTACATTGAGTTGTAGTTTGATGGTCCAGTTTTGAAATGAAAAGCATAAAACCAAAATTCAGACCATGCTTATGTCATGTTCTCAAACTGGGTCTGCCTTGGATAAGATTGTCTTAATAGACCTGAATGGCAGAGGCATGATGATATCACATGGGCCATGACATCATTTATATGATATCATCATAATACACATGATGTCATTTGCATCTTTCCCCTCCACAGATGTCAATGGCAGTAGTGCATAAAATTGGAAATGTCTAACTTAATTATAGACATCATTAATTTGGAATGGAAGCTGATCAGTGTAGGACAAAAAGCGTTCAGTTATTTCTACTATTTCATCACAATAGCATCAATAGATTAGTTGAATTAGTTGAATCAGCACAATGCTAGATTTGATTCAGCGACTGTCTTTACACAAAATAGTAGGAACGCCATCCAATGGATCTCAATTTCCTGAGGAAATTTTTTTTTTATGGAACTGAGAAGATGACTACCCCACCACCAAACCTTAGAACTTCCTATAACTGAGTACCGGTAATCCCTGAGGACAGTTTTGTGAGTACACATAACATTTTGATTTGATTGATTCTTTGCTTGAGAAAGCCGTGCTGTAATAGGATGCCCCAAGAGGTAATGACTGCTGGATATGCATGGAGGAATATAAGCCTGAATAACCTGCAAGACAGCTACATTTCTAGGTACTGGTCAAAACAGGGAAGAACGGAACCAACAAAAAAAGAAATGTTGTAGAAGACAATGGCTTTCATTAAACTCAGATAAAGGATACCAAGTAAACCTGTCCCAATGTAAGTAGAGAACCAAAGGTGAATGTTGTAAACACAGATGTAGCCATGATCAGATTCTCTCAGCAGAGGACACTAATCGTATCATTTTCAAAGCAGCAGAAGCTGTTCAGTTTTCAGCTCCCAGAATCAAACTCCCTTGGGGGGATTATAGGTGTTGTAATTCAAACCAGAAGGGCATTGAGTTTTGGAAGGCTATGTCAAAGTGAATGTATTTCCCAAATTCCCAGATAACCAATCCTGCTTACAAGAGCCTTCCAAGTTAAAACACACCCACACCCACCCACCCACACACACACACACACATAACAACAACAACAGAATATTGTTTCCTCTTTCATCCGTTACAGCCCAGCATCTTTTTCTCCCAGGGCCCTTGAGACAATTTCAACCCCAGAGACCCCAGTCAGACATTGTAATCGCCCCTTTCTCTCTCCTCCCCTTTTTATTTGTTTAATTCAACTGGAGAAAGGGATGCACTTCCTCCTAAATCAAGGGCTGTCTGGGGAAGCACTGCAACAGAAGGAATATCACCCCAAAGGTTCTCAAGCTCCTGTGAGCCCACAGTTTTGCTGTCAGATTCTTGGCAGATTTATGTAGATGGCCCTGACTGGCTTGAAAGGGCAGGGAGGGGAAAAAGCAGAATCTCAGCCCATTAGTAATTCCCCGCAGGAAAGTGACAGGACTGATGACATTGCTGAAGATGGAGAGTGGGAAGAATTCCCGTACAAAAGGCAACGGGGGTCGCTTCTGGCTGAAAGATTCCTTAACAAGAACCACCCAGTTCAGGCCCACTTGTCCTTTCCACCAGAAAAAAACCCCCATGACTGCACTATTCCATGACTGTCAAGGAATGGACCACATCCAAAACTAATGAGTGCCCTTAGGACAAATGGCAGCCAGCCATTTGTTCAGAAAAGAAAGTGGGGGCAAATATTGAATGGTTAATCATCAGATCTTCCCAGAGGAATTTTGTTATTAATATGATGATAAGGAACCCAAGAAAAAAGCCACTTTTCAAGGGTGCTCAGAATGTACATACCACAGGTCTTAATAGCAGCGAGGATTATTTTCGCACAATATTGGGAAAATGAAGAAATACCACAATAATTAAGATGATATTCGATTGTGCAGAAATGGATTACATTGAAAATCAAACAGAAAGAAGACACAGAATATTATCAACCATGGAACTTATTTTACCAATAGTTGAAAATAAGGGGTGGAGAGGAAGAAGGGAATTTGTATTGTTAAGCAATTTTAATACCAAGACAACACGATGTTTATTAAGCACTAAGATATGTAATAAATAGATAATTAATAAAATTTATTTTAAAAAAAGAACGTACGTACTGCAGGTAGATGTACTATACCATTTTGTTCTTTTTTGCAATGGCTGTCAATGAGATACCTCCGTTTTTAGTCATTCTCTGTTCTACCCAAACCAACAGAACACTGGAAAGAAAGCATTTATTACATCAGGATATTGCTGGCAATTAGCATAATATATACTGTACTCAGTTGCTTCTCAAACTTCAAGGCTTTCACATCGTTCCTTGAAACCAATGTTTCTTAAACATTAAAAAAAAATCTGCACCCCTTTCCATTTTAAAACGTTTTTGTTGGGTCTTATTTATCAATATTTAAAATGAAAACTGCCCTATTTGGGATTTTAATCTTCTTGTTCAACATCGGCTGGCAAATCATTTTGATTTTGAGTGGGTCTTGAGCAATGCCCAGAAGTTCTAGGACCATGATGGTGAATCTATGGCACATGTGCCACAGGTGGCACGTGGAGCCATATCTGAGGGTACATGAGGCGTTGCCCTATGTCAGCTCCAGCATGCATGTGTGCACTGGCCAGCTGATTGTTGGCCTTCCAGAGGGCTGGGGGAGTCCGTTTTTCACCCTCTCCAGGCTTCAGGAAGCTTTCTTGAAGCCTGGGGAGAGCGAAAAATGGTACAACAGGCCAATCAGAAGATCTGAAGCTTCAGTCAGGCCTACGTGCATGCGTGGGGGCAGTGCATGGGGGGGCAGCGAACGCATGCATGGAGGGAGGGCATTGCATTATGGGTGTGCACATGCACACTATTGAGCGCTCGCGCGTCCTTTTGGCACCTGAGCAGAAAAAGGTTAGCCATCACTGTTCTAGGACCATATTTCAAGAAACACTGCTTTACCAAAAGTTTTTTATTTTTTCCAATATTACACAAATACAAAAAACATATTCTTTCACCAACCGTGTGTCATCTGGTTGTACACCTCTTATCTTATACACATTTATATTCCCCTATTATTAAATTCCCTCTGACTCTCTTCTAAACTTGTTACATAAATTTTCATTTTATTCTAACCCCTCCAAACACCTTTCTTTTCTTCTATCCATTTGTAAAACATCTCCCAAATCATATAATATTCCGCCTGTTCTTTTATCTCGAATTGCTAATGTTAATCTATTCATTTCAGCACATTCTAGTATTTTCCTTATCACTTTTTCTTCTGCAGGAAGCTCTTGATTTTTCCAATGCTGGGCATATACAATTCTAGCTGCAGTTTCTTTTAAAAAAACAAAAAAACACCACTGTTTTATATTAAGGGCACTTCCACAGTGACACTGTTCACAACCCCTCAGATTCAAAGCTGCTGAAAAGGTACATAGTTTTTATCTTCACTTCTGCTGGGTTGAAAGACTGAGAGCAAGGAGTTAGAATAGCAATAGCATTTAGGTTTATATACCGCCCTGTAGTGTTTGAAAGCACTCTCTGGGCAGCTTACTTTCCTTCCGCAGGAAAGAAAAAAAAAATACTGGCATTTTTCACATCAACAATTAGGCCTGAAAAAGAAGGGGGAAACAGACAATATCCTTGCCAATTTCTCCCCTGCTACTTTCAGATTGTCTCCAAATCCAGGATAAAGAGGTCCTGTTTATTTCCGAACAATTCGTTAAGGTAATTTCAACTCAGTTTGTAGCTAACTTGGAACCATCCAGACTATAGATGGCCATTGACTTACAACAGTTCATTTAGTGACCGTTCAAAGTTACAACAGCACTGAGAAAAGTGACTTATGACCATTTTTCACAGTTACAACCTTTGCAGCAGCCCCATGATCAAAATTCAGGTGCTTGGCAACTGGTTCATCATACGTATGACCATTACTGTGTCCCAAGGTCCCAAGGAAGAATTGATTTGGCTTCACTAACTTTGTCAGTGCTACTCTCCTGTCTTCCCTTGAGCTTACACTTGTTTCTTGTATCAACTGCAGTGATTCACTTAACAACTGTGGCAAGGAAGATCATAAAAAGGGGCAAAACTCACTTAACAAATGTTTCATTTACAACATAAATTTTGGGCTCAGTTATGGTCATAAGTCGAGGATTATCTGTACACAGGATTGGTTCATTTGGTGAATTGGCTTTTCTCTGGTTTTGCCCTGGTTTCTTTGGAACCGAAATGCACTGATCTGTACTGTTGCAAATGTATAAACTTTATGAGCTGTTTGATTTTCGTAGATCTGAAAACCTGGTTCGTTCCATCTCCTGACTTCTAAGGAGTGGAAGTAAAAAAAAAATGTTAAGATGGTGGATGCAGTCATACAGACAGAGTCTTACCCTTTTGTCTAGGTATGTGACATTGACTCACATTTATATCACACTATTTGATCACCATCCCGATTGTGATAACCTTGATAAGTTGATCACCATCAATTGATATGTCATTTCACTTCATGGGCTTCGAAATACTGTACCACATCGCTCATTGGATTCAAATTATAATAATTCTATCATTTGGCATATCTTAACTTTGACACCCTTTTGTTACCAGGGATGGCTACACTATTTCTTTGATGGTGTTTTTTTTTTGTCTGCAGTAAAACAGCTGATGCACTTCTGATGTGAAGTGACTTATTTTGGTTCACTTATTCCAGGAATACTGGAATTCAGTCTTGACATTTCTGCTTTGACAGCATCAAATTTGCCTTGAATTATGCTTCTGACATTTCACATATCAGTGGGCTAGAATATATTTGTAGCATCAAAACTTTCCTTTTGCATCTGGTTCAGCATCTGGTTATCAGTTTGGCTTTAATCAAGTTATATTGTGGGCACTTCTTTTACTCATACTTTCTGGATACTTTCTGATGAAGAGAATTCATGTTCCAGTATCTTGAGTCCTGTATCACGTTGTCATTGTCCTGGTTGTGAAGGGTTATTTGATTTTCTGGATAGCGTATTGCAATGGGTTGCCATTTCATGTGGATTGTATCTCCTCTGCACTGATAGTATTACCCAGCTGAGTAATAAGAAGTCTGCAACGAAACAACCAAGTTCAGAAAGCACCAACAACACAATGATTCAACCCTGAGCTACATATTCTCTATTACTAGTTTGTATTTATTCTGTTCCTTCACCTATAACCTGCTTATTTGGGGAATATAGTAAAATAGAGTAGAGTAGAATAGAAGTGGAGTGGCATGGAATAGAACAGAACAGAACAGAGCAGAACAGAACAGAACAGAACAGAACAGAACAGAACAGAATAGAAGAGTTATGCCATAGGTGGCTTCAAACAAAGCACAATTTTCTCAGCTTCAGTTCTACATCTACAACAATCATAATAATGCTATGCAGCCATCAAGCTTTAAAAACAAAACTCTGTTCAGGATTTACTTCAGCTTTCTTAAAATACTTTGAATTGTTGTGTTTTGGATGTAGAATAGAACCATAACTCTTATTATTTTCAGCCATGCTGGCTAGTAATGATAAGAATTACAACCCTTGAATAAAGAAAGAGTTCTAGATGGGGAAAGTTGATCTGGAATGTCACCACTTCCTTTTTGCACAAAGGGGGAAGATGTAGCGATAAGAAGGAAAGGAAACTAGCTGAAAACAGAAGGAAAAGGGGGAGAGAAATTTACCTTGGATTATGCCAATTAGGGAGCAACCTAACAGCACAGCAAGTACAGATTTTGAAATTTTTATGTATAAGAAAAAATAGATTTGAAGAGAGAACATTCTGAGAGTAGTATGGGTTTTGTGCTTGACCTTTTTTTATTCCAAGTAGTCTTTCCCCAGACTATTTCTCTTCCTCTGGGGAAAATCAAAATATAAGTATGGCTACATTTTTTCACCCTATTGGGCTAGAAACCATTTATATTATTATTTAAAGCATTCCTACGTCATTTGGTTACAAAGAATAAAAAAAGTGTAGACCATTTGCTACAGAAAAATTTGGAATAGATTATTATTCAGCTTTTTATTTCATCTTGGTTTTTTCGTGTTTGTTCAAAAATCTGCTCTCATCCCTAAAAATGTCTTTAACCATGTACACTCCATACAGATACATATCTGTATGGTGTGCAGTATACAATGTATTTCTATACCTTCTAGTATTTCAGAGTTTCAAAGGCACACCTTTGCACATAAATAACCACTAGGGCAGGGATCCCCAACCCCCAGTCCATGGACGATCAGCACTGGGCTGCAGCATGCCAGAAACTGAGCCATGAAAACAAGCAAAGCTCCATCTGTGGGATGCAGGCAGCACTTGAAACCACACCCCTTCCGGTCCATGGAAAAACGTATCTCCACAGAACCAATCCTTGATGCCCAAAAGGTCAGGGGTTGCTGCCTTAGGGTATCTTTGCATATAGGAATCTTCCCATAAGAAAATACTTCTTTACCTCTACAATATGCTCCTCCATCAGACAAGTGCTGGCTATTTGGCATGTGGTAACCAGCAAAAATCTTCAAGTGCTTTGGAATCCTGAAAAAGTCTATTTTTCCTAACGCATCTACTTTGGGTAGACTATGCAGTAGAAAAACAAGCAGTAGAATGAATATTTCTGTGGTTTCCTTTTGCATTGGTAAGATTGCTTGCCTGCCACACCATAATTTCCCACTTTGCATTTCATATTCAGTCCACCAATAGTGGTACATTTTTAGGATCTTGCAGCTGAAGAGAACAAAAGAAAGAACTAAGTTGGTTTTACAGGACGTTGTAAAATATATTGTAAGATACATTGGACAGATTGTAATGTAGTGGAACTCAACTTATTTGGAGAAATGTCTGAGAAATTACAAATGTAATTTGGAATATACATTAAACATGTCTTCAGTTTCAGTTGTAAAGTCACTTATATATTATGGGATATTTCAGCAATATAACTGAAGGCTATATTACTTAAAAATGCCATGTGCACATGTTATTTTTCACTGGCACTATAGAGTAGACCCTCTGATCTGGGCACAGGACATTTTCTTGAAATTAATGACAAGCCCAATTTAATGATCCTTGACTGTACTTTGGTTCATCAACTCTTTTCAGCTGGTTATTCATTCCCTGGAAGAATCTTGAGTTACAGTTATTAATCTCAGGTAAATTACCCAAATCAATGAAGTTTACACCTCTTAACCTGTAGAGCACTCTTTGCCATTCAGATATTATTGCAGTGCTGTTTGTAAAAGGTTGTGTTCTAAATTACATAGAAGTAAACTAACTTTACTAGTGTAATTTGCATGAAGAGAAATGCTGAATTTTAAAATCTTGCTGCATACTGATGTGATTTAAAAAAAATCTATAGGGTTTTGTTTGTGTGCAGCTAGTATTACCTACAAATAATATTTTGTGTGTTTCTGTGTATGATCTATGCCTAACTAGCAAACTGCTCTTCCTGAGAGAACTACCATCCTATACAGAACTTCCCATTTGCTAGCTGCCAGTCTACCATGGAGGGAGGGAGCTGAATGGAAGGGGGGAAGTAACTACTCATTGTGCCTTCCAGAAACACCATCACAAGGTGGAAGCCCTGGGAATGTAATATAATGGCTAGCCAGGCGGTCATTGAAGAGATAGTTACCAAAACAATCTGTCCAAATACAATTTGAACAGATTGTTTTGTCAATCACACATTGATTGACAAAAAAAATCAGAATACAAAATACAAACTGGGTGGATATGAACTAGTAGACAACCCTCACTCTGTCAAAGACTTTGGAGTACTCATCTCAAATTATCTAAGTCCCAGAGCTCCCTGTAACAGCATTGACAAAAAAGAATTAAGAGTTGTAAACCTAATCTTGCTCTCCAGTAATATTGAACTGCTAACTAAGGCATACAAAACTTTTGCTAAAATTCTTGAATACAGCTCGTCTGTCTGGAACCCACATCACATATCGGACATTAACACAATTGAACGAGTCCAAAGATATTTCACAAGAAGAGTCCTCTACTCCTCTGCTCGAAACAAAATACCTTATACTACCAGGCTTGAAATTTTGGGCTTAGACAACTTATAACTTCACCGACTTCGGACCGACCTAAGCGTAGTACATACAATCATCTGCTACAGAGACACCAACAGAACCGGCTCCATGATGTCATTGCAGAGTTACTACCTACTCCATAGAACCGGATAGAACTGGTAGGAACCCACCTCTGCAATAAGGACTATCAAGGGGAGGAACTGGGAAGGAATTGGACAGGGGAGGTTTACTGGGGTAATTAGTTCTGGCTTTGTTTTACTGTAATTCACTTGGCTTTTAGTAAAATGGAGTCTTTCTTTGCTAAGGGAACAAGTTGTACCCCCAGCAAAAGGAGATCTACAGTTTCCACATGCCTGAACAGCATCAAGATAGAAAGTGTGCTACGGTTTCGTTATTGGGAAATTATTGACAGAAATAATATATTAAGTTATCTCTCCTGTTCAATCTCCCATCAACATCCCCTCCCATCTGATACAATATTTGCAGCAGGTTTAAGCAGGCAAAGATTTAATTCACTTCTCTTCAAGCAATGCAGACCTTGAATGTTCTGTTTTCCTGTGTCTCAACCTACCTCCTGTTGTCTGAACTCTCCTGAAGAATTTTGACCAGCTGAACGTTGTGGGATTATGTTGTGTTCTCCTCCTCTTTTCAAATATTGCAGCTTCATTATTTTCTTCCCTGCTGCAGTAGCATCATTTTCATAGTCTGCTTATTCAGCACTGCAAAAACAGCAGTAGCCTTAATGCATAAAACAGCCAGATATCAACAGCATTCCAAAATTAAGTGCAGGAATTGCTGAGTTGAGAAACCACACTAAAACAAACTTGACCAAGAGGTTGAAATTGGTCAAAAATGGCAGCCCATTCAGGTAAAGATTCCTTTCAGGATGCTGGAGATTCCACCCATTCGTAAATGAAAGATCTTTTCCTCCGTGACACTGCCACTTCTGTCTATAACTCGAATTGAGCAGGAAATATGCAGAAAATTACAGTTCAGTAAGATACCTGATCCTAGAGCAGTGATGGTGAACCTATGGCACATGTGCCACAGGTGGCACGTGGAGCCATATCGTTGGGCACGCGAGCTCAGGTCTGGGCCTTCTGGACCCACTGGGAGTCAGGAAACAGGCTGTTTCCAGCCTCCGAAGGGGGTGGGGAAGGCCTGTTCTTTGCTCTCCCTAAGCTCCAGAGCCTTTCTAGGAGCTTGGGGAGAGCGAAAACGGCCTTCCCCACTTCCCAGGAGACCCCGCTGGAGACCCTCCAGAGGGGTGGGAAAGGCCTCCCCAGGACGCTGGACTTATGCCGACTTCTGGTTGGACTGGAAGTCCTGTTTTGTTTTGCTCTCACCAGGCTTCAGAGCCTTTCTGAGGGCAAAAACGGCCTTCTCCACCACTCCCAGAGACCCTGCTGGAGACCCTCCGGAGGGCTGGGAAAGGCCATTTTCGCCCCCTCCCAAGTTCCCAGAAAGGCTCTGAAGCCTAGGGAGAGTGAAAAATGGGCATGCCATAGCAGGCCAGGAGTGGGGGTGTCACATGCACATGCATGGGGACCTCATGGAATTATGGGTGTGGTCTCACACACACGCACTCCCCCTTTTGGCACGCGATGGCAAAAAGGTTAGCCATCACTGCCCTAGAGGGTACCTGACGCAGGAGTGCCCCCTTCTAGAGATCTGGTTAATTACACTTTTTAAAGATTTCTAAAAGGCGGGTTCTTTAACCTTCAGAAAACAAATGCAAGGGTTTTTTATATAAGGGGCTTGTAGGGGAGAGCTTAGGGTGACCATCTCCAATTTCTGACTACTACTCTCTCTGTATTCTCTTGGAAATAAACTTCACTTCTTCTTCAAGCAACTGCCTATGTTCTGCCTTCTTTTTCTTGTCCCAGCTCAGAATGAGCTCGATTTCCTTCTAACACCAGTCTCAGTATCTGCCTGCACAATTTAACAGTCAGGTGGAGAATTATTCAGTGGAAGAATATGTTAAGTGCATCCTATCCCCTGGGACAGTTTCTTGACAGAAGGCTTTTGGGAAGTAAGGGGAGAAAGACTTTACAGGCAGTGACCCTTGCAACAAATGATCTCAGAGCAAATAGAAGAGAATGTCGGTAGCTCATGGTTAAACTGTGAAGTCCTTGGTGCTCTCTAAGCTTGGGTGTTTGCTTGCAGATATCATGAGCAATGATGATGTTAGATACAATAGCACTTAAACTTATATACTGCTTCATAATGCTTTTATAGCCCTCTCTAAGCGGTTTACAGAGTCAGCCTATTGCCCCCAACAATCTGGGTCCTCATTTTACCTACCTCGGAAGGATGCAAGGCTGAGTCAACCTTGAGCCTGGTGAGATTTGAACTGCCGAACGGCAGCTAGCAGTCATCTGAAGTAGCCTGTAGTACTGCATTCTAACCAGTGCACCACCTCAGCTCATAATCCTTGATTTACAATCATTAGTTTAACAACTGTTTGAAATTATGATGGCACTAAAAAAAGTGACTTTTTTTAGTCGTCTCAAAACTATCACAACATCTCCTTAGCCTGGTTATCAGAATTTGGGCACTTGGCAACCAGCATGTATTTACAATGGAGTCATGTGACCACTGTTTATGATTTTCCCAGAGGGCTTCCAACAAGCAATGTCAATGGGGGAAGCTAGATTCATTTAATGACTGTATGATTCACTGAACAATGGCAAAATAGGTTGCAAAAACTGCTATGTGTCACTTAACAACTACCTCATTTAGCAATGGAAGTTGTGGTTGTAAGTTGAAGACTACCTGTATCTAGTTGGGTAATGAAATGCCTGCAAGTAGCAACCAGATTTAGAGAGCACCAAGGTCCCACAGTTTCAGAGTTAGCCAGTTCAATGATCTGACTTGTTTCTCTTTTGTACGATGTATAGATAGGACTTCAAGAGGTGAAGATTTGAAGTCCACTGAGAACAAAAGTTGCAACTGGAATGAAATGGAATAGAATAGAATAGCTCTTAGACTTATATACCACTTCACAGTGCTTTTACAGCCCTCTCTAAGTGGTTTTCAGAGTCAGCATATTGCCTCCTACAATCTGGGTCTTTATTTTACCGATCTTGGAAGAATTAGAATAGAATAGAATAGAATAGAATAGAATAGAATAGAACAATACTTTATTAGCCAAGTGTGATTGGACACACAAGGAATTTGTCTCCATTTTATGAGCTCTCAGTGGACATACAAACAACAAAGTAATATAATCATAAGATACCAAGAGGAAAAGATAGTAGAAAAGATGAGAAGGATAATAGTAGTAACACAGCCATACTACATGGGTAAATATCTTTAGACATAAGACAGTACTGTGGGGATTATGTGTTCATCAGAGTGATGGCACAAGAGAAAATACTGTCTTTGTGTCTAGTTGTTTTGGCATGCAGTGCTCTATAGCAGTGTCCTGAGGGGAGGAATTGAAACAGTTTATGTCCAGAATGTGAGGTGTCTGTAGATATTTTCTCAGCCTCCTTCTGACCCTTGCAGTATATAGATCCTCAGTGGAAGGCAGGCTGGTTGCAATTGTTTTTTTCCTGCAGTCCTCACTATCTATTTATGTCTGTACCTGTCCTGTTTGGTTGCTGTATCAAACAGCAAACCAGGACCCATTCCCAAGATCCCATGCATCCTTTCCTAGTAATTGCATCCATTACTAGTAATGTCGAGTAGGAAAAGGTTGGCACCTTCTCCCTGCAAAACAATATGTATGGCTTACAATCCATTCAGGGTGCTTGCCCGCTCATTCAAGATAGCTGGAGTATATGAGGAATGCATGATACTGTCTTGCTCTCTATGGGACAATAAAAAGGCTTTGAGAAGTGCAATGCCAAGTAAGGGCTTTCTTCATGGATTCCTTGTGGCATCTTTTGTCCCTGCTGCTAGACAGCTTCCAGGAAGCCTCTGTTTGCAGTGAAATAGCCACGAGGATATTTTCTTGGGCTATCCTCCCAACTGTCCTGGCTTCTCTTTTTCAGCAAGTTGTCCTTCCAATTCCGAGCGTTGAAAAGAAGGCTGTGGGTAAGCCAGGCTCACAGAAGGGCTGCCCTGATTGAAGAGGGTGCCCTGCCCACATCAAAGGAAGCCTTTACAAAGCAAGTACAATCGGTAACATTTGCATGGCTGCACTTAATCTGGCAGCTATTGGTTGCTCTGGGTTAGAAAGAAGCCATGGACAGAAAGGAATCAAGGCCTGAACTTAGTTTGTGCCAGAATCCACAGATGGCCCTTTTCTCATACAAGACAGCAGAATTTCCTCCCTGCCTTTGAGGGGCTGTTATGGAATTCAAGTGCTTTTGCCTGAAAGTGGGTAGCACCTGCGGGATTAAGAAGCATGATTTTCACCAGACTCGGCAAGGAGAAACTATTTCCTCTCTTAGAGCTTGTATCCTAAATATTTTTCCTTCCCACTTCTGTATCAGGGATAGGAAGTAGATGTTAGAAAATGGAGTGACCTCAGAGGAGAAGGATCAGGGGTGAAATCCTACCGGTTCGCACCGGTTCTATAGAGTAGGTTGCAAGCAGCTGGTGACATCATAGAACC